>JAJEJO010004957.1:52219-64808 GCA_020662805.1 Glaucomys volans | reverse complement strand
GGGATTGAATTCAGGGTCACTTGACCACTGAGCTGCATCCCCAGTCCTATTTTGTATTTTATTTTGAGACAGGGTCTCTGAGTTGCTTAGCGCCTCACAGTTGATGAGGCTGGCTTTGAGCTAGCAATCCTCCTGCCTCAGCTTACAGGCATGCCCCACAGAGCACTGCTAGTAACTGGTTCCACCAGTAACCTGAAAATCTGTTTATTTTCTTTTTTTTTTTTTTGTTTTTGAAGGACATTTTTCATTGGCATGTGGTATATCAGGGTTTGTTATGGTTTGAATGTGAGCTTGCACTGAGACAATGCAAGAACTTTTAGAGGAGAAATGATTGGGTTATGAGAGCTTTAGCCCAATCAGCAAATTAATCCCCTGATGGGGTTAACTGAGTGGTAACTAAAGGTGGGTAGGATTGTAGCCAGAGGAGGTGGGTCAGGGGGGACATGCCTTTGTGTGTATTTTGTACCTGGGGAGTGGAGTCTCCCTCTCTGCTTCATGATCATCATGAGAGTTGTTTCCCTCCACCACACTCTTCCACCATGATATTCTGCCTCATCCACAGTCTAGAGAAATGCAGCCAGCTGTGTATGAACTATGACCTCTGAAACCATGAGCACGCAAACTTTTCCTCCCCTAAAATAGTTCTGGTTGGGTCTTTCAGTCACAGCAGTGAAAATGCTAAGACAGGGATTGACTTTTTTGATTGCTGAGAGCCTGTAAAGATTTGTTCCACTTTGCTCTTCCCACTTTGCTTCTTCCAGAACTAGGCAAAGACATCACAAGAAAGAGAACAATAGCCAAAATATGTCATGAACCTAGATTCAAAAATCTAAATAGGATGCTAGGAAATCAAGTGCAAAAACATAAAGCAATGTACATCTCTTCAGGTTGATTTTATCACATCATGGGAAATCAAGGTTGGTCTAATGTTTTCAAAATTAATAGAATGAAGATCAAAATGAACATATGTTCATTATAAGGGATCTGAAAAAAAGCATTCATCTGAATTCGACTGCATTCCATGATAAAATCTCTAGCATATTAGAAATTGAAAGGAACTTTCAACATGGACCATGCCTTAATTAAAAGGCTACTGCGAGCACCTGCCCAAGGGATGAAAGGCTCAACGTTTTCGTCCTGGGATCAGCAACCAAGCACACACACTGAGTCTCGCCACTTGTATTTAACTTTATTCTGGATACCCTAGATAATTCAAGAGTCAAATAAAATAAAATAAAATCTTACAAATAAAAAAGGAAGAAATAAAACTATCCTTATTTGCAGGAAGCATGAGTGTTTATGTGAAAAATGCTAAGACACTCCCTAAGTTAATAGAATTAACAACCCCATTTAGTAAGGTCAGAGTACAAAACCTTATTTTGCCAAAACCAATTTTATTCCAGAATTGTAGTAATAAGCAATTAGAATATGATAATTTTTTTCTTTCTTTTATTTCTTCTTTTTTATTGGTTCTTTTAGTTACACATGATAGTAGTATCCATTTTAGCTTAATTATAAAAGCATGAAATATATCTTGTTCTAATTCAGTCTCCAGTACCTCTCCCTCCCCATCCCTCCCCACAACTCCTGCTCCCTTCTCTCTACAGATCTTTCTGCCACTTACCCAGTTATAATTTTTTTTTTTTTTCCTTTTAAAAATATGGACCGCTTCATGAATTTGCCCGTCATCCTGCGCAGGGGCCATGCTAATCTTCTCTGTGTCGTTCCAATTTTAGTATATGTGCTGCTGAAGCGAGCACCACAGTCATCATTTTAAATGAATTTCTTGTGTGTGTACATGATGGTGAGATTCACTGTGGTCTATTCCTATATGCTCATAGGAAATTTATGTCAGATTCCTTCTAGTCTTTCCGTTTCCCATCTTCCCATCTTTCCCTTCATTTCCCTTTGTCTACTCCACTGAACTATTCTTTTATTATCATCCCCCTCACCTTATTGTGGGTTAGCTTCCAAATATAAGAGAAAGCATCTGACCTTTGATTTTGGGGGATTGATTTATTCCACTTAGCATGATAGTCCCCAGTTCCATCCATTTATTGGCAAATGCCATAATTTCATTCTTCTTTATGGCTGAGGAATACTCCATTGTGTATATATACCATATTTTCTCTATCCATTCTTCTTTAAAGGGCTCCTCGGTTGGTTCCATATTGTGATCCAATTTATAGTCCCACTACCCATGTATGAGTGTATGCTGTTCCCCACAATCTCACCAATGCTTATTTTCACTTGTAGTCTTGATAATTGCCATTCTGACTGGAGTGAGATGAAATCTCAGGGTAGTTTTAATTTGCATTTCTCTAATTGCTAGAGATGTAAAACATATTTTCATATGTTCATTTATCATTCATAATTCTTCTTTTGAGAAGTGTCTGTTTAGTTCCTTTGCCCACGTATTGATTGGGTTATTTTGGCTTGGGTATTTTTTTAAATATTTTTGTATATACTGGATATTAATGCCTGATCTCAAGAGCACATAGCAAAGATTTTCTCTATTCTGTACTCTCTCTCTTCAAGCTCTTGATTGTTTCCTTTGCTGTGAAAACCTTTTTAATTTGATGCCATCCTTTTCATTAATTTTTTAATTTTACTTCTTGCACTTTAGGAGACTTGTTAAGGAATTCAGTTCCTGAGCTAAAATGTTGAAGTACTGGGCCTATATTTTTTTCTACCAGGTGCAGGGTTTCTGGTCTAATTCCTAGATCTTTGATTGACTTTGAGTTTTTTTGTTTGTTTGTTTGTTTTTTTGCGGTGCCAGGGATTGAACCCAGGGCCTTGTGCTTACAAGGTAAGCACTCTACCAACTGAGCTGTATCCCCAGCCCTGACTTTGAGTTTTGTGTAGGGTGAGATATAGGGGCTAAATTTCATTCTACTACATATCGATTTCCAGGTTTCCCAGCACCATTTGTTGAAAAGGCTATCTTTTCTCCAGTGTATGTCTATGCACCTTTATCAAGTGTGAGACTTGTATTTATGTGGGTTTATCTCTGTGTCTTCTATTGTGTACTCATGGTCTTCATGTCTGTTTTGGTGCTAATACCAGGCTATTGTTGTTACTGTAGCTGGTAGTATAACTTAAGGTCTGGTGTTTTGATGCCTCCTGCTTTGCTTTTCTCACTAAGGACACTGTGGCTATTCTGGGTCTTTTATCTTTCCAAATGAATTGCATGACTGCTTTATCTATTTCTATGAAGAATGTAATTGGAATTTTGACGGGAATTTCAGAGAATCTGTAGATCATTCTTTGTATTTTGACTATATTAATTCTGCCTATCCAAGAACTTCTAGCACCTTCTCCAATTTCTTTCTTCAGTATTTTATAATTCTCACTGTACCCGTCTCTCACCTCCTTGTTTTGATGTATTCTCAGGGTTTTTTTTCTTTCAGACTATTGTGAATGGAATTGTTCTCCTGATTTCTTTCTAGCAAGATGATTATTAGTATAGAGTAAAGCTATTGATTATTGTATGTTGGTTTGTATCCTGCTACTTTGCTGAATTTATCAGCTCCACAAGTGTTCTTTCTTGGTGTCTTCTAAGTATAGAATCATGTCATCAGCAAATAGAAATAATGTGATTCCTTTTCTATTTGTAGCTCTTTAATTTCCATCTCTTGCACAATTGTTCTGGCTAGAATTTCAACTACTATATTGAATAGGAAGAGTGAGAGTAAACATCCATGTCTTACTCCTGTTTTTAAAGAAAACACTTTCAGCTTTTTCCCATTTAGTATGATGTTGGCTTTGGGTTGACATATAGAGCATTTACAATGCTGACACAAGTGCCTTCTATTCCTAGTTTCTTCAGAGTTTTTAACAAGAATGGGCACTGAATTGTGTTGAAGGGTTTTTTCTGAATTTACTGAGATGGTCATGTGATGTTTGTCTTTAATTCTATTTGTGTATATATTACGTTTATCGATTTTCATATATTGAGCCAAACTTGCATCTCTGGATGGAACACACTTGATCATGCTGTACAATCTTCTTAATGTGTTTTTGAATGTAGATTGCTAATATTTTATTAAGAATTTTTCATTTATATTCATCAGGCACACTGATGTATAGCTTTTTTTCTTTGATGTGTCTTTATCTGTGTTGGTATCAGGGTGATACTAGCTTCATAGAATAAGAACACACTTCATAGAAAGTATTCTTGTCATTAGGTGATGTATGACTCTAACACATACTTGATGTAGAAAAGCTGGCAAGGATAAATGACAAGTTAAAAATAATCCATATGCCTAAGCTGGAAAAATTCTGTTGCATTTCCTACTAGTCTGTTATTCTCCTCCTCCTCCAGCCTGAATGCAGCATGTTTCTCTTTCTCTCCTTTTTCCCTCAGATGATGAATACAGGCTTCTGTGGTCCCAGCACTGCCCTCTCCAAATGCCATTCCCAGGTCAGTTGACTGTCTGGCCTCCTGAGGGAGTAATTTCTCACTTTCTCCTCCCTTCTCACACCCAGGACTACTTCCCCACTCCTCACTCCTAGAAGACAAAATTCTTTCTCTTTTCACTTGGGAAAAAATATAGGACTCAGGTAGGAACTGCATCACAATCCCATCACAGTCCCCACATATAACCTGTCTCCTCCATCTTCCCACCAGTGATGGTGGACGGTCTGTTGCTATCTGAGGCCACCTCTGCACTGGGAACAAGGTTGACCCTCCCTCCCCTGCATCATCACCTTCCACTCTCTGTGGCTCACTCACTCCTGCATTATCATACTGCAGGATCTCCCATTAAAACAAACATAATTAACCTCAGTATATAAAACAAAATCCCTCCTTAAAAATTCACCACCTGATCCTATGCTATTACTGCCCCATTTCTCTGATACACCTCAAGAGTGATGTCTCAGTCCCTATTTGCATAATGTCTATTTAAACACTGAATTTTAATTTTTCTAGTGGAATTGTGGACAGCATGTGGAAGGTCAAACACTTCTACAAGACTTGGTAAAAAGACAAATAGCCCCAATCTTTCATGCAGTCCCACTTCCTGACCCCAGAGGCAGCCTGATTTACTTCTTTTGCCTGATGCTTTTATTGTTACCTCTGTGCCCCTAAATAGAATGCTAGCAGGGCTCTTTCTTGGTTTTTCAGTTTCATGCTGCACTTTCAGCATCAGCTTCCATTCACATGCCCCTATCCTCTCAATGATCATTTTGTAATTCTGGTGAGATCAATGTTGTTTACATTATTCTGACTATGCAAATGTTATCCACAACAAGACTTGTAGCCTTTTTTACTTTGTTTCCTTGAACTGATATTTAACTTCCCTGCAGTTAATAAAAGTGTTCTTCCTTCATTGGTTTAGTTTCTGTTGTACTCATCACTGGAACTTTCCCAAATTCTCCCCTTGTTATGGTTTGAATGTGTGCCTCAAAGTTCATGCATTACAAACTTGATCTTCAGTGTGGGAGATGGGGCCTAATGGGAGGTGGGTGAGTCAGGAGGGTCCCACTCTCATAAATAGATCATCAGTACTGTTACCTTGGGGTGGGTTGGCCCTTCCTGGCTCTCTTGTCCTCTCTGTTGCCCTTACACCTTCTACCACTTGAGGGAACAGCAGGAGGGCCCTAGTCAGATGCCAGTGCCATGACCTTGGACTTCCCAACCTTAATAATGGTGAGAAAATATACATTTGTTCTTCATAATTTACTCAATATGTGATGTTCTGTTGGAGCAGCCAAACAGACCAAGACAGTCTCCATGAGTATATTCAAGCATATCCAGGTTCCACGAACTTGGTCTTTGTGAAGACACCTGTCCTAGAGTTCTCAGTGCTGCAGACCTGGACTGGATGCCTTCACACCTGGGGTGAGGCTGACTCCCTCATCTCCTTCACCTCATGGGGCCTCCCTGTCTCGTACTGGCTCCCCACTTTCCTACATCCCATGTGTCCCCTTTTCTTGGTTTTCTCCATTTTTGTTTCTCATTTCATTTAGCCATATCCTATGGGAACTTAGAACAGAAAATACTGAAACCCTTAACATCTGAAATGTCTTTAGGACACCCTTGCTCTTAGTCCAGAATTCTGTGTTGAAAATATATTTACTTGGAGTGTGCCTAAATAATGTTTCAATATTTTCCAACATCCAAAGTTGTTTTTCCTACCTCTTAAAAAGTTCAGGGTAGGGGCTGAGGATGTAGCTCAGTTGGTAGAGTGCTTGCCTCACAAGCACAAGGCCATGGGTTCAATCCCCAGCACTGAAAAAAAAAAAAAAAGTTCAGGGTCTCCTCTTTTCTATATACTTTGTGAAATTTCATTGCAATGTATCTTGGCATGAGTCTGTTTTCATTTGTTTGGGGGCAATTCACATGTAATTTTGAGGGCTGAACATAATGAGAATATTTCTTGAGACTTTAAAATCATTCCATATTCTCTATTATTTTGGATTTCCTATCACTCAATTGCTTGAAATTCCTTATTGATAGCCTTGCGCTCTTGTAGTTCTTCGGTCTTTCTTACCATTAGTTTTCCAGTTGTACTACTTCTTTTCTGGTACTACTTTAATTGTCCAAATAAGCTATAGAATTATTCACTTATATGATCACTATTTTTTTTGTTTTTTCTCTTTTATTTATTTATTTATTTATTTATTTGGAACCAGGGATTGAACTCAGGGGCACTCGGCCACTGAGCCACATCTCCAGCCCTATTTTATATTTTACTTAGAGAGAGGGGCTCACTGAGTTGCTCAGCGCCTTGCCCTTGCTGAGGCTGGCTTGGAACCCATGATCCTCCTGCCTCAGCTTCCCAAGCTGCTGGGATTACAGGCGTGTGCCACCACGCCTGGCTATGATCACTTTTTAATGTGTAAGAACTTCTTTTTGTTTTCTTTCTGCTTATACTTGCATATACAAGTGCATAATTACTTGTTCACAAATATCCTTTCTTTTTTCCGTGTTTTAGCAATTATTGAGAACAGTAGCAGAGGATCAAGCAAACAAGTTGGAGCCAGTTGGAAGCTCTCCACTGTTCATTCAGAGCAGCAGTTCTCAAGCTGTGATTTGTGGAACACTTGAAGTTGCTCAGATTATTGCACAGGATCCATATAATCAAAAAAAATTTTTATAATACCACTAAAACATTATTTACACTTAAGTAAGCCATGGCAAGATGGAAGCTATAGTACCAAACTGCAATGGTATTTATTGTTTTCTTGAGCACCTTTTCACTGCAGAAGGGAAAACAATGCCACTTCACTTAAATATGTGCTCATTAAAGTATTAAAAATCATTAAATTTATTAAATCTCCATTCCAGAGTCCACATTATAAAAACAGTTGAAAAATGGGAGGTACACATAAAGCACTTCTGCCACATTCAAAAGTAGGGTGTTTGTGTCAACAAAAACCACTTGGTGAATTGTACCAGCCCCATTTTTTTGCAATACCATTCCTGCTTAAAAGAATGAAGGACAGAGAAACTATTCTTTAGACTTCAGTATGTGGCCAGTATTCTAAAAAATGACCTGAGTCTGTCCCTTCGAGATAATCCACAGATAACAATATTTTCAATGATAAAATATATGCTTTGAAAAGAAATTCAGAGTCTGGGAGAACCCAAATCCATTACTATCAACCTGACAGAATCCCAAATACCTACACCACTTTCTGATGAAATCTGTTGTAATATCAACATATGACCTCTTGCTTATTTGCACTTAAATGTATTAATGCTAGTAGGTCTATACAACTTGATTCATCAATGCATGACTTTGAAAAATATCTTGAATTAGCACATTCAATATGCAATTAGATCCATTCAATATGCAAAACACACCCACAAGACTCACATGTAAAAGAATACTAAGTACTCAGTGATAATGTTTCAGTGCCCATATGGCAAAGAACCTTTAAGAAGCTAAGGCTTGCCAGTGCGCAGATGGGTGAGAGTTCCCACTTGGGACGACGATCCAGAGCACTCCCATGGGTCCTCCACGAGGGCCACTGGCACAGCCCAGAGGCGAGAGTCCTCAGCGCTGGAAGTGGGCACTGAGGAGAAGACACTTGGGTTGTCCACTCCCAGGCCCCGGCCCAGAGGCTTGCGTTCAGCTCAGTCAAGTCCCACAAGAATTCCAAGACCGGGAAGGCAGACACAGAGACAGACATCAGGTGCAGCCCAATGCAGACAGGTGAGAGTTCCCCACTGGGGACGTAGGCGCAGGATGCTCCTGTGGGACCTCTGAGTGGGCAGCAGGCACAATGTAGAAGTGGGAGCCTTCAGTGTTGGGGAAGCAAGCACAGAATGCACACTTGAGGCTCCCACACTGTGAGGCCGAGCCCAGAGGCCAAGTCTTATTCCAACCTGGCCCCAGACCATGGTCTAGTGCTACTGAAGACTAGGAGGTGAGAAATTGGAAACTTGCAGGGATGCCACTTGTTTTAAGGGGTGAAGCTGCTATACCTTAGATTCTCATGGATAGAAGGGAATATACATGAACAACATGGAAAAATGTAGGAAGAAAGTGCCTCAAACCTAGGAACTTCATCAACAGAATACAGTGATAACATGGTAGAAGATATGTCAGAAAGGGAGTTCAGAATGTAAATAATTAAAATGATCAGAGAAGCAAACAATGAGTTGAGAGAGAAAATGCAGGAAATGAATGATCGCACCAATCAACAGTTTAAAGAACAGATGCAGAAAGCAGAAGATCATTCAATAAAGAGATAGAGATGCTGAAAACAAACCAAACAGAAATCCTTGAAATGAAGAAAACAATAAACCAAATTAAAAACTCAATAGACAGCATAAGCAGCAGGCTAGATCACCTGGAGGATAGAACTTCAGACATTGAAGACAAAATATTTCATTTTGAAGACAAAGTTGACCAGAGAAGATGGTAAGAATTCATGAAAAAAGCCTACAAGAATTATGGGATATCATGAAAAGACCAAATTTAAGAATTATTGGGATTGAGGAAGGCACGGAGATACAAACCAAAGGGGAATAATCTATTCATTGAAATAATGTCAGAAAATTTCCCACATCTGAAGAATGAAATGGAAAATCAAATGCAAGAGGCTTACAGGACACCAAGTGTACAAAACTACAACAGGTCATCACCAAGGCATATTATAATGAAAGTACCTAACATACAAAATAAACATAGAATTTTAAAGGCTACAAGAGAAAAAAAACAGATTACATTCAGTGGGAAACCAACACAGTTATTAGCAGATTTCTCAACACAGACCCGAAAAGCAAGAAGGGCCTGGAATAATGTATTCCAAGCCTGAAAGAAAATGGATGTCAACCAGGAATCTTATACCCAGCAAAACTCACCTTCAGATTTGAAGATGAAATAAAATCCTTCCATGATAAACAAAAGCTAAAAGAATTCTAAATAGAAAGCCAGCATTACAGAAGATTCTCAGCAGAATATTCCATGAGGAAGAAATGAAGATCAACAATGTAAACCAGCCTAGGGAGGACATACCCTAAAGGAATAGCCAAATGAAGGAGAAACCAGGTCAAGATAAAAACCAAAAATAAGCCATGATGATTGGGAATACAAATCATATCTCAACAATAACCCTGAACTCATCAATCAAAAGACATAGACTGGCAGATTGGATTAAAAAGAAAGACCCAACAATATGCTGCCTCCAAGAGATGCATCTCATAGAAAAAGATAACCACAGACTAAAGGTAAATGGATGGGGAAAAACATACCACACACATGGACTCAGTAAAAAAGCAGGGGTTTCCATCCTCATATCAGATAAAGTGGACTTCAAGCCAAAATTAGATGGGATAGTGAAGGACATTTCATTCTCCTTAAGGGAAGCATAAATCAGCAAGACATAGCAATCAAAAATATTTATGCCCCAAACCACGGCGCATCCATGTATGTCAGTCAAATCCTTCTCAACTTCAGGAACCAAATAGACTACAACACAATAATACTGAGTGACTTTATCACATGCCTCTCACCATTGAACAGATCTTCCAAGCAAAAACTGAACAAAGAAACTATAGAATTCAATAACACAATCACTAATTTAGATTTAACAAACATATATAAAATATTTCATCCATCAAGAAGTGAATACACTTACTTCTCAGCAGCACATGGATCCTTTTCTAAAATAGACTATATGTTATGTCACAAAGCTACTCCTAGCAAATACAAAAACATAGAGATACTACCTTGTATTCTACCGGGCCATAATGGAATAAAATTAGAAATCAATGGTAAAAAAAAAAAATAGAACCTACTCCAACACCTGAAGATTAAATAATATGATGTTGAACGATGCATGGATAACAGAAGACATCGGGGGGAAATAAAGAAAATTCTTAGAGGGCAACGAGAACGAAGATACAACAAATCAAAATCTCTGGGATACTATGAAAGCAGTGCTAAGAGGAAAATTCATTGCATGGAGTGCATTCAATAAAAGAATGAAAAGTCAACAAATCAATGACCTCACATTACAACTTAAAGCCCTAGAAAAAGAAGAACAGGTCATCACCAAAAGTAGTAGAAGACAGGAAAAAATTAAAACCAGAGCTGAAATAAATGAAGTTGAAACAAAAGAAACAATTCAAAAAATTGACAAAACAAAAAGTTGGTTCTTTGAAAAAATAAGCAAAATTGATAAACCCTTAGCCACACCAATGAAGAGAAGGAGAGAGAAATCTCAAATTACTAAATTTCATGATGAAAAAGGAAATATCACAACAGACTCTAATGAAATACAAAACATAATTAGAAGCTATTTGGAAAATTTATCCTTCAACAAAATAGAAAACCTGGAGGACATCAACAAGTTCCTAGAGGTATATGAGCCACCCAAACTGAATCTGGAGGACATACACAACTTAAATAGATCAATTTCAAGCAAGGAAATAGAAAATGTCATCAAAAGCCTACCAACAAAGAAAAGTCCAGGACCAGATGGATTCACAGCCGAGTTCTACAAGACCTTCAAAGAAGAGCTCATTCCAATACTCCTCAAAGTAATTCATGCAATAGAGGAGGAGGGAACCCTTCCAAACTCATTCTCCGAAGCTAATATCACCCTGATACCAAAACCAGAGAAGGACACATCGAGGAAAGAAAATATCAGACCAATATCCCTAATGAACATAGATGCAAGAAATCTGAACAAAATTTTAGCAAATCGCATACAAAAGCACATTAAAAAGATAGTGCACCATGATCAAGTGGGTTTCATCCCGGGGGTGTAAGGTTGGTTCAATATCCAGAAATCAATAAATATAATTCACCACATCAACAGACTCAATGTCAAGAACCATAAGATTATTTCAACAGATGCAGAAAAAGTATTTGATAAAATACAGCACCCCTTCATGCTCAAAAAGCTAGAAAAAAAAGGAATAGTAGGAACGTTCCTTAACATTGTAAAGGTTATCTATGCTAAGCCCACAGTTAACATTATTCTAAATGGAGAAAAACTGAGAGCATTCCCCCTGAGAACTGGAACAAGGCAGGGATGCCCTCTTTCTCCACTTCTGTTCAACATCATCCTTTAAACGCTAGCCAGAGGAATTAGACAGACCAAAGAAATTAGAGGAATATGAATAGGAAAAGAAGAGCTCAAACTATCCCTATTTGCTGATGACATGATTCTCTATTTAGAAGATGCTAAAAATTTCACCAGAAAACTTCTGGAACTCATAAATGAATTCAGTAAAGTAGCAGGATATAAACTTTATAAAATGCTCATAAATATAATGCATTTTTATTTGTAAGTGATGCATCCTCTGAGAGAGAAATTAGGAAAACTATACCATTCACAATAGCCTCAAGAAAAGTGAAATACTTGGGAATCAATCTAGCAAAAGAGGTGAAAGACCTCTACAATGAGAACAACAGAACACTAAAGAAAGAAATTAAAGAAAATCTGAGAAGATGGAAAGACCTCCCACGTTCTTGGATAGGCAGAATTAATATTGTCAAAATGGCCATACTACCAAAAGCGCTATACAAATTCAATGCAATTCCAATTAAAATCCCAATGACAGACCTCATAGAAATAGAGCAAGCAATCATGAAATTCATTTGGAGGAATAAGAGACCCAGAATTGCTAAAGCAATCCTTAGCAAGAAGAGTGAAGCAGGGGGTATCACAATACCAGACCTTCAACTATACTACAGAGCAATAGTAACAAAAACAGCATGGTATTGGCACCAAAATAGACAGGTAGATCAATGGTACAGAATAGAGGACACAGAGACAAACCCACATAAATACAAATAACTCATACTTGACAAAGGAGCCAAAAACATACAATGGAGAAAAGACAGCCTCTTCAACAAATGGTGTTGGGAAAACTAGAAATCCATATGCAGCAAAATGAAACTAAACCCATATCTCTCACCCTGTACAAAACTCAGCACAAAATGGATCAAGGACCTAGAAATCAGACCAGAGACTCTGCACTTAATGGAAGAGAAAATAGGTCCAAATCTTCATCATGTTGGCCTAGGACCAGAGTTCCTTTACAGGACTCCCAAAGTGCAAGAAATAAAAGCTGAAATCAATGTTTGGGATAGATTCAAACTAAAAAGCTTTATCTCAGCAA
>JAJEJO010004957.1:13078-46019 GCA_020662805.1 Glaucomys volans | reverse complement strand
TCTTTGCCACACACACTTCAGATAGAGCACTAATCTCCAGAATCTACAAAGTGCTCAAAAATCTTTACACCAAGAACACTAATAACCCAATCAATAAATGGGCCAAGGAAATAAACAGACACTTTACAGAAGAAGATCTACAAGCAAGCAACAGATTTATGAAAAAATGTTCAACATCTCTAGTTATCGGAGAAATGCAAATCAAAACCACCTTAAGATTTCATCTTACCCCAATTACAATGTCTATTATTAAGAACACAGGCAACAACAGGTGTTGGCGAGGATGTGGGGAAAGGGGTACACTCATTCATTGCTGGTGGGAGTGCAAGTTGGTGCAGCCACTCTGGAAAGCAGTGTGGAGATTCCTTAGAAAACTTGGAATGGATCCACCATTTGACCCAGCTATCCTACTCCTTGGCCTCTACCCAAAGGACTTAAAATCAGATTACTACAGTGATGCAGCCACATCAATGTTCATAGCTGCTCAATTCACATTAGCTAGATTGTGGAACCAACCTAGATGCCCTTCAATAGGTGAATGGATAAAGAAACTGTGGTATATATACAGAATGGAATGTCACTCAGCCATAAAGAAGAATAAAATTATGGCATTTGCAGGTAACTGGATGATGTTGGAGACTATCATGCTAAGTGAGATTAGCCAATCTCAAAATTCCAAAGGCCGAATGATCTCTCTGATAAGTGAATGATGATGCATAATGTGGGGTGGAAGGGAGGCAAGAATGGAGGAAGGATAGATTGCATAGAGGGAAGGGTTTGGTGGAATAGGGGTGGGGGGTAAGAATAATAACAGAAAGAGACAGACATCCTTGCCCTGTGTACATGTATGAATGCACAGATGGTGTGACTCTATTTTGTGTACAACCAGAGAAACAACAACTGTACTCCATTTGTGTACAATGAATCAAAATAAATAAATTTTAAAAAATAAAATTTTTTAAAAAGCAAAAATAAGAAGCAAAATAGTACAGAGTAAGGATTATTTCAAAATCTCAAGCAATTTTCTCAACATTTAGAGTCCTGAAAAATTACATTTGAACTGCCCCCAAACAAATGGAAACAGATCCATGCCAGGATAGGTTATAATGAACTTTCATTGTGGATAAAAACAACTTGTAGACACATAAAAAGACACCTTGAACATTATAAGAGGCAGGGAAAATAGCTCAGAAGTTAGAAAATGTTGAAGCAACATCATGCACATTTCAAGTAAACAAACAGAATTCTGTATTAAGTTCAAGTTCTACTAAGAGCTAGAGTGTCCTGAAGACATTTCAAATATTTAGGGTTTCAGTCTTTTCTGTTCCATGTTCCTATAGGATATAGCTAAATGAAGTGAGAAAGAAAAACAATGGAGAAAGGCAAGAAAAGAGGACACATGGCACGTAGGTAAGAGTGGAGCCAGCACAAGACAAGGAGGCCAAGTGTCTCCCCAGGAGGTGAAGGAGATCCAAAGATTCAGCCTCCCTCCAGTTGTGAAGGCATCTAGCCCAGGTCTGGCAGCTTTAGGACAGGTGTCCTTACAGAGACCAGGTTGGTAGAACCTGGGTATGCTTGAATATACTCTTGGAGACTCTTAGTCTGTGTGGCTTCTCTAACAGAACACCACATATTGAGTAAATTATGAAGAACAGATATTCATTTTCTCATCATTATTAAGGTTGGGAAGTCCAAGGTCAAGGTACTGGCATCTGACTAGGGTGCTCCTGCTGTTTCCTCATAGGATAGAAAGTGTAAGGGCAAGAGAGAGGATAAGACAGGCAGGAGGCGCCAACCCACTCCAGGATAACAGTACTGATCTATTTAGGAGAGCAGTCTCCTCATGACTCACCCACCTCCCATTAGGTCCCATCTCCCCACATCACCACATTGAATATCAAGTTCCAACATGTTAACTTTGGAGCACAAATTCAAACCACAACAGAGACCCTGGGGGAGAGTTCAGGAAAGTTCCAGTAATGAGTACAACAGAAGCTAAACTAATGAAAGAAGAACACTTTTATTTACTGCAGGGAAGTTAAAAATTTCCTTCAAGGAAGCAAAGTAATGAAGGCTAATAACATTTGCATAATCAGAATAATGTAAACAATATTGATCTCACCAAAATTACAAAATGATTATTGAGAGGATAGGGGCATGTTAATGGAAGCTGTTCACAAAGTGCCAATGAAATGACAAAATTAAGAAGAACGCTATTAGCATTCTATTTAGGGGCTCAGAGATAACAATAAAACATTGAGAAGAAGTAAAGCAAGCTGCCTCTGGGGATAAGGAAATGGGGCGGCATGAAAGATTGGAGTGATTTGCCTTATTACCAAGTCTTGTAGAACTAGCTGTCCTTTCAATGCTGCCATGATTCCACCAGAAAAACAAAATTTCAATGTTTAAAAAGACATCATGATCTGGGCGTGGTGGCACACACCTGTAATCCCAGCAGCTTGGGAGACTGAGGCAGGAGGATCATGAGTTCAAAGACAGCCTCAGCAACTTAGCAAGGCCCTAAGGAACTCAGTGAGACCGTCTCTAGATAAAATACAAAATAGGGTTGGGCATGTGACTCAGTGGTGGTATGACCCTGCATTCAATCTCCAGTACCAAGAAAAAAAAAAAAAAAGAAGAAGACATCATGAGAGAAAGTACTCAGGCATCACTCTGTTAGGTGTCTCAGAGAAATGGGTCAGACACTGCATCTGCTGGTAGAATGTTGAGGAGGAATTTTGTTTTATTCACTGAGTTTACCTGTATTTGCTTTAATGAGAGATACTACAGTATGATTAATGCAAGAATAAATGAGTGCCAGAGAATAGAAGGTGATGACGCAGAGGAGGGAGGGGACAATCTTGTTCCCAAGGGCAGTGGTGGCCACAGACAGCAGCAGCACCATCCATCATCACTGGTGGGAAGATGGAGGAGACAGGTTCAGCTGTGGGGGCTGTGATGGAATTATGAGGCAGTTCTTGCCTGAGTCCTGCTTTTCTTCCAAGTGAAAAGAGAAAGAATTTCATATTCTAGGAGTGAGGAGTGGGGAAATAGTACTGAGGCGTGAGAAAGGAGGAGAAAGTAGAAATTGCTCCCTCAGAGAGCCAACTGACCTGGGAAATGTCATTTGGAGAGGGCAGTGCTGGGGCCACTGAAGCCTGTATTCATCATCTGAGGAAAGAGAGGGAGAGAAAGAAACATGCAGCATTCCGCTGGAGGAGGATAACAGTCTAGAAGAAAGTACAAGAAATCATTTTGGTCTAGGTGTACAGATTATTTTTAACTTGCCCTCTATCCTTGAATCATTTTAAGATTTTTCTATATCAAACATACATCAGAGTCATTCATCAGTTTTTGACAAGAATAACTTTCTAAGAAATGTATCCTTTTTCTGTGAGTTCAGTATAATCCTGAGACCAAAGCAGATGAAGACACATCAAGGAAACAAAAACGCATATCAATATGTGCAATGAACATAGATCCTTAATAAAATATTAGTAATAAGTATTCAAAAACACATATTAATCCTACATTTGTGTACAATGAATCAAAATAAATAAATTTTTTTAAAAAGAAGCTAACGCTTGTGTCATTTTAGTGTAGTATCAAAGATGAATAGCCACGGTTATGGAAAACATTCCTCCTACATATTTGTGTGAGGCTGCATTTTTTATTTCAACCAAAATCACAGGTTAAATACAGAAGATATGAGTATCTACCACTGTTCTAAGGACAAAAAAGAAAAAAGGATTTTCAAAGCTGTAAAAAGTA
Source organism: Glaucomys volans (assembly GCA_020662805.1). Lineage (NCBI taxonomy): Eukaryota > Metazoa > Chordata > Mammalia > Rodentia > Sciuridae > Glaucomys > Glaucomys volans. Next base: position 42,248 of record JAJEJO010004957.1, on the reverse strand, counting down.
AAATGATCCAGTCTTCCTATTAAATGTTTTTATTTTAGAAAAGTTATTTTTCTGAAACTATTATGTCGTTTAACACGGAATTAGTTATCAATACTCTGAAGGAATAAAAGATGCTTAAATTGTAATTAATTTCTAACAGGAAATATTGATAGACATAATCCACATAAACATGATTACCTGTGGAGTGCACACTACTTTCTAGGAGTAAATAAAGATCCTGAAACCAAAACGTTTGAGAACTGCTTTTTTACCCCCTGAGGCAGGAATCAAGGGGACACTGTGACAAAGAGCGATGGGTACAAATCTGCATTCAGGGCAAAGTCCCAGGTCCCTGGGCGTGGCTCTCAGAATCTACTGCGGAGTCTGGGGTGTGGAGGCAGAGCACTGGGATTAATTCCCTGTCTCCCTGGAGTTTGGCATCTTGTTCTCCCAATCTGGACACAGTTCTCACTCCCATTTCGGGTCTTGCTCCTGGAGAAGACAATCAGCATAACCGCACTTCCGTTGAAAGTCCCCATCCAGCCACCGGGACGCGGAATTTCCAAATGCAGGATGAGGGTGACGGCGCCCCAAATCCTGCTCTTGATCCTGCTCCTGTCGGGGACCCTGGTCCTGACAGAGACCTGGGCTGGTGAGTGCGGGGTGGGGAGGGAAACGGCCTCTGCGCCGGGCGGAGCCAGGGGAGCCTCCAGTGAGCGCGCAGGACCTTGGAAAACTGCGTCTCCGCCGCCCCCAGCCCAGACTCTCCCAGGAGTGGCGCGCGTCGACCTGACCCTCCACTCCCGCCCCTAAGTCCTGCCCTCCCGCGTCCCACCGCCCCTTAGCGTCTCTGGAGCCCGTTCCTCTCCTCCTGGTGTTGTCAACCTGGGACCTGAGTCGGGCGCTGGGAAGGCACACCGGGTCTCAGCCTCTTTAGCCCCAGGTTCCCACTCCTTGAGGTTCATGGAAACCTTCGTGTCCCCGCCCGCCCGCGGGGAGCCCCGCTTCATCTCCCTGGGCTACTTTGCGCAGTTTGTGAGCTTGGACAGCGACGCGGAGAATCCTAGACAAGAGCGGCGGGCGCCCAGGAGCGGCGGGAGTATTGGGACCAAAACACATGAATTTCCAAGAACTCTGCACAGAATCACCGAATATGCTTAAGCACCCTGCACGGGAACTACAACTAGAGCGAGCTCTGTGAGCGCCTTGAGTGATCCCGGGCCCTTAACGAATGTCACACCCCTCATGTCCCTCATGTCCCCAGAGGGCAAGGATTCCCTGGTCCCAGCTTCACAAAACTGAGGGACCCGCCCGCGGGAACTGTGACCAGCTTTCCTTTTCAATTTAGGGGGGAAATCCGCGGGGCAGGTGGGGCCGAGACGCGGCTGACCGCGGGCCGGGGACAGGCTCTCACACACTTCAGAGGATGTATGGCTGCGACGTGGAAACTGAGGGAGCCTCCTCTACAGGTTCCTTCAGTAGGACAACTACAGGGCAGATTACTTCACCCTGAAGGAGGACCTGCTCTCTTGGACCTCTGCAGACGGGGTGGCTCAGATCATCCAAGAAAGGTGGGAGGCCCAGGTGGTGTGGAGTGCCACAGGGCCTACCTGGAGGGCATCTGTGTGGAGTGGCTCCTCAGATATCTGGAGACCTGGAAGGAAACTGCAGCGCGCTTAGGTATGAGGGGCTGCAGGACACCTGCCTGATCTCCTGCAGATCTCTTCGCCCACTTCCCACAAGGTGGGGAGAATAGCACTCAAGCTAGAATACTTCCCTGCTCCTACTCCAGAGGAAAATGAGTGGGCCTGGATTCCCAGATGCTATTCTAGAGAGGAACTGAAGGCCACTTTCTCTCAGGACAAGTAAGGGATCCTCTCTCTCTCTCTCTCTCTCTCTCTCTCTCTCTCTCTCTTTCTGGTGGGAAACACAGTAAATAAATGACCACAGTTTGCTGGCAGCAGACTTGGCATTATGGACAGACCATCAGGTCCATTCCAGCCTAGTGTCCTTGGAGGTCTGACTCCAGCTTTTCCACATCTCTCAGCACCACCCAGATCAGAACATGAAGTCCCTCTCAGACCCTGAAGCCTCTTACACTGGGTTGTCTCAACCTGACTCTAGAACTTTCCAAGGAATAGGAGATTATGCCAGAAACCTGAGTCCCAGCTTGTGTCTAGGTTTTGTGCTCCCTCCCCACCCCAATCATGTTTTCCATTCTCTGAAGGTGGCCCAGAAAAGAAAATGCAAAAATTTTGAATTTCCTATTCTTCCTCTCAGACCCCACAAAAACACAGGTGACTCACCATTCTATCGATGAAGGGGATGTCACTCTGAGGGGCTGGGCCCTGGGGTTCTACCTTACGAAGTTCACCCTGAACTGGCAATGAGATGGCTAGGATCAGACCCAGAACATGGAACTTATGGAGATCAGGCCTGCAGGGGATGGAAACTTCCAGATATTGGGTGGCTGTGGTGGTGCCTACTGCAGAGTAGCAAAGACACACACCATGTGCATTATGAGGGGCTGCCTGGGCCCCTCACCCTGAGATGGGGTAAGGAGGGGATGAGGGCACAGAACCTGTTGTCAGGAAAGCAGAAGGCTTTCTGGAGACCCTCAGCAGGATCAGGGCTGAAAGCTGGGGATCAGGGTTCCTCACCTAACTTCCCTTCCCTTCCCAGAACCACCCCCTAGGTCCACCATCCCCGTCAAGGGAATTGTTGCTGACCTGGTTCTCCTTGGAATTGTCACTGGAGCTGTGGTCACTTTTGTCTTGTGGAAAAAGAAAATCATAGGTAGGGAAAGTGCAGAGTCTGAATTTTTGTCCCACTGATGGTTTCAAGTACCTGGGAGCAGTGTGCCCTGCCTTGTTAATGGGACTTAATGGGATGTCCTGAGTAGGGTCACTGAGAGGAGCTCAGAGGCATGACCAATCACTGAAGATCTGGAGGTTGACAGAAGGAATCTTGCATTGAGTGAGGCAATTTTGAACAAAGACAGACATCATGCATCTTTTCAAAGCTTCACTCTAAATGCTGATCTGACAACAGAATTGAGATGGAAGGACTAGCAAGGCAGCAGGGAAACTGTAGGGAACTTGTCAGTCCTATGCTGGAGATTTCAGTCACTTCACCTGGAGTATAAGCAGAGGAAATAGTGAGAGTGTTTGGATGCTACACACATTTTGAAGATGGACTTTACACCATTTCCTAATGTACTCAACTGGGGTACGAGAAAGAGGAAGTAAGGAGAACACCAAATATTTGTGACACTGTAATCAGAAAGATAAGAGTACCATGAGTTGAGAAGTGGCATGTGTGAGGACAGGACTTGGCAGGCTCTCAGTGGAGATGCTGAGCTGAGCTGTTCAAACTGCTGTGCCAACAGCTGATGATCAAACTGCTCTCAGCAGACCCAAGGGCTTGATGCAGCCTTGTTGTCCTCATTGGCCTTACCATTTTGGGTCAAATAAGTTTAAACCATAATTTTGTTTTATCAATGTCCCTGGGTTGGTATTGACTCAAAATTTGAAGGACAGAATAAAGATTTCTGTAGGAATCCATACTTAGCCAATGTGTCAAACAATTTACACAATTCATTACAAAAGGAAACCAGAAGCTCGGAGAAGAAATGGGTAAGTACAAGTGGAAAACAACAACAGGATTGAAAATCAGTAGAAAGAGGCTCATAGATGTCCATATGTGAATTAAGAAACAGAAAATAGCATATCATAATCAGTATAATAAAGAAAAATATGACAACTTTCAAAATGCCTCCATAAGCAGGAAACTACCCATGACCTTCTGTTTCTCAAAGACACCAAATTCAGTTATTAGAAAGTAAAATCATAACAGTTGTTTTAAAAATTCAGTTCATCAATATCTGCTTGGACTCATAATGAATGAAGAAAAACTAGAAATTCACAAGAGCATGTGAAAATATAAAGACATTCAGACATTGGACTAAAGTATGACAGAGACTGCAATCTCTGAGAGAAAAGGAATGAAAGAGGTGAGGCCTACAGTTGTCCACCTTCCTTCCTGGATGCAGGTCCCAGGACACAGTGCAGGGAGGAGGAGCCCTACACAGTCCAGAAGCCTAAAGGAGTTGAAGGCACAGAGATGTGTATTTGGAGAGGCCACAACAGCAGAGTATGCAAGGAGAGCAGATAGTGAAGGCTACTGAAAATAACAGCACCGAGGTCTAGAGGGCACCTCTGGAGTCCTCAGTTCATCAGTGCACACAGGTAAGAACACCATGCAAGGACAGGAAAAGACAGTCCAAAAGCACCAGGGGGAACAATGGTACCTAGGGATACAAGAGAGAAGAAAAAGTGTCTTTCCCACTGTCCATGCTGGAAAGCCTCATAGTTTGCTGGACATTGGACAGAGTATTCAGAGGGTCTGTGATGCCATCAGTGAATAACATGTGGCTTCAAATAAAAAATTACCAAGTATGCAATGAAAACAAGAAAATGTAATGCATGCAGCAGAGAAAAACAATCCAGCCTAATTTAACATTAAGACAGTTATTATAAATGGTTTACTTATGCTCGGAAGATTACATAAGAGACAAAAAAAATAGAAAAAAAATCAGGCATGGAGCACAAGCTTGTAATCCCAGTTACTGAGGAGGCTGAGCAGGAGAATTACAAGTTCAAGTGCCTCCTGGGAAACTTCTCAAAATAAAACAAGAAGATCTAGGGCTATAGTGCTTGCCTATCATGTTCAAGGCCCTGGGTTTGATCCCTAGTATCCATGAACATGGGAGGATTCTCCATCGTCTGGGGTCTTCTTCAATTTCTTTCTTCAGTGTTCTATAGTTTTCACTGTAAAGGTCATTCACTTCCTTGGTTAGATTTATTCCTAGGTATGTGTTATGATTGTATATATGTACTTGAGGCTATCGTCCATGAGATTGTTTTCCTGATTCCTTTCTTGGAAGATTCATTGTTGGTATATAGGAACTATAACTATTGTTTTTTTATGTTGATTTTTGGGAGTTTTTGGTTTGTTTTGGTACTGGGAATTTAATTCAGGGTACTTAACCACTGAGCCACATCCCCAGCCCTATTTTATTTTCCATTTTGAGACAAGGTCTCTCTCAGTTGTTTATTAGAGTTTCACTAAATTGCTGAGGCTGGTTTTGAACTTGTGATCCTCCTGCCTCAGCCTTCAAAGTCACTGGGATTACAGGCATGTGCCACCACACCTAGTTGTATGTTGATCTTATAAACTGATACTTTGCTGAATTTATTAGGTCTAGGAGTATTTTGGTGAAGTTTTTTGTGTCTACTAAATATAGGATCATATCATCTGCAGTGATAATTTGACTTCTTTCTTTCCTATTTTCATCCCTTGTGTTTCCTTCCCCTAACTAATTGCTCATTAGAATTTCTAGCACTATTTTAAATAGTATTTGTGAAAGTAGACATATTTTTCTCATTCCAGATTTTAAAGGAAATGCTTTCAGTTTTCTCCCACTCACTATCTTGTTAGCTTTAGGTTTTTTGTTTGTTTTGTTTTGTTTTGTATATTGTCTTTATGATGTTAAGGTAGGTTCTATGTCTAGTTTCTTTAGTGTTTTCATCATGAATGTGTGCTGAATTTTGTCAAAGGCTTTCTCTGCATCTGTTGAGATGACTGTGATTTTTGTCCTTATTTCTATTTATGTAGTCAATAACATTTATTGATTTGTGTATGCTTAACCATTCTTCCATTCTTGGAAAAACCGACTCTGTCATGATATATAATCTTTTTAATATGTTGTTGAATAAAATTTACTAATATTTTATTTAGAATTTTTTGGGCTGGGAATATAGCTCAGTTGGTAGAGTGTTTGCCTTGCAAGCACAAGGCCCTGGGTTCAATCCCCAGCACAGCCATAAATAAAAAAATAAATAAATAAATAAATAAATAAATAAAAGTGGATATTTTTGGTGGCTGGAGTTGTGGCTCAGTGGTAGAGTGGTTGCCTGGCATGTATGAAGCCCTGGGTTTGATACCCAGCACCACACATAAGTAAACAAAAAAATTTTTTGAAAAGGATTTTTGGGGCTGGGGAAATAGCTCAGTTGGTACAGTGCTTGCTTCACAAGCACAAAGCCCTGGGTTCTAATCCCCAGCACTGCACAAAAAAAAAAAAAGAAAAGAATTTTTATATCTACATTCATCAGGGATACTGGTTTGTAGTTTTCTTTTCTTGTCCTATTTTGGTTTGGGTATGAGTGTGATACTGGCCTCAGAATAAATTTGAAAGAGTGTCATTTCTTTCTATTTCATGGAATAATTTGAGGAGTATTGGCATTAGTTCCTTTTTAAAATTCTGGTAGAATTCAGCTGAGAATCCATCTGGTCCTGGGTTTTTTGTGTTGGAAGTTTTCTATTATGATTTCCATCGCATTGCTAGTTTTTGGTATATTTATAGTTCCTACATCTTCTTAATTCAATTTTGGCAGGTCGTATGTGTCTAGAAATGTATCCATGTCTTCTAAGTTTTTCAATTTACTGGAGTATAACTTTCAAATAGTCCCTAATGACTCCTTGGATTTCTGTGGTGTCTGTGATGATTTCTCCTTTTTCATCTCTAATTTTATGAATTCAGGTCTTCTTTCTTTTTTTTTTTTTTTTTTTTTTTTGGTTAGTTTGGCTAAGAGCTTATCAATCCTTTTTATCTTTTCAAAGAACCAACTCTTTGTTTAATTAATCCTTTGTATTGCTTTATTCCCAATTTAATTTATTTTAGTCCTGATCTTAATTATTTCCTTGATTTTGGAATTGGTTTGTTCTTCTTTTTCAAGGGCTTTATGAAGCATCATTAGGTTATTTATATGAAATTTTTCTGATTTTCTTATGTAGACACTCATAGCTATACACTTTCCCCTTAGAACTGCCTTCATAGTGTCCCAGTGGTTCTGGCATGTTGTATCACTATTTTTGTTTGATTCTAAGAATTTTTAAATTTCTCCCGTAATTTCTTTTGTCACCCATTTATCTTTCAAACACATATTATTCGTTATCCTTGTGTTTAGGATGTTTCTGTAGATGTTTTTTGGTGTTGGTTTCTAATTTCATTTCATTGTGATCTGATAAGCTGTAAGGAATTATATTAAATTTTATTTGGCAAGAATCACTTTGTAGCCTACATTATGGTCTATTTTGGAGATGGTCCCATGAGCTGCTGAGAAGAAAGTATATTTAGCTGCTGTTAAATGATATATTCTATAGATGGCTGTTAAGTCCATTTGATTTATATTATTTTTCAGGTTAAAGAGTTTTTACAGAGCCGGGTGCAGTGGCACAAGCCTGTAATTCCAGCAACTCCGGAGGCTGAGGCAGGAGGATCACAAGTTCAAAGCCAGCCTCAGCAACTTAGCGAGGCTCTAAGCAACTCAGTGAGCCCCTGGCTCTAAATAAAATACAAAATAGGGCTGGGGATATGGCTCAGTGGCCGAGTGTCCCTTAGTTCAAAAAAGAAAAAAAAAAAAAGAGAGTTTTTATAGAGTTTGTGTCAGGATGACAGTCTATTGGTGAGAGGGCTGTGTTGAAATCGCCCAGTGTTACTGTACTGGAGTCTGTCTGAGGCTTTGATTTGAGTAGTGTCTCTTTAATGTAATTAGTTACACCAACATTTGGGCCATAGAATTTACTATCATTTTATCTTATTACATTGTTCCCTCTACAAGTATGAAGTGACTGCTTTGTCTCTTCTGATTAATTGTGGCTTGAATTCTGCTTTGTTGTCTATGAGAGTAGCTACTCCGTGATTTTGGGCTCTGTTCACATGGTTTATCAATTTCCATCCCCTTTCTCTTTCACTCTGTTACTGTCTTTGTAAAGTGAATCTTTTACAAACAACATATAGTTGGGTCTTATTGTTTAATTCCTTCTACCAGCCTATGTATTTTAATTGGAGAGTTGAGACCACTTACCTTTGATGTGTGTATTAATTTCTCCCATTTTTATTTATTTCTAATGTTTAATTTGGTCCTGTTTCTCATTTGTTTAGCTATTCTTCAAATGGGATATTTTCACCTGTGAGCTCTGGGCTTTTTTTCTAATTTCTTCTGTTTGGAGTATTTCTTTAAGTTCTGCTGTGCCAGCTTAGTAGTTGTAAATTCTTTTAGGTGCCATGTTTCTCAGAAAGTTCTATTTTTTTTTCTTTGATTTTTAAGGATAGTTCTGCAGATACAGCAATCTTGGTAGACAGTTATTTCCTTTCAGGACTTGGAACACATCATTCCAAGCCCTCCTGGCTTTTGTAGTTTGTTTTTAAAAATTAGAAGTAATTCTGATTGACTTGCCTCCAAATGTGACCTTTTTCATTTGAAATTTTAAAAATTCTTTCCTTATCATGTATGTTAGGTATTTTAGTTATAATGTGTCACTTCAAGCTTCTTTTTTCATCTTATCTATTTCAGGTTCTGAATGTGTCTACTGTCTGAATGTCCATCTCATTATCAAGGTTTGGAAAATTCTCTGTTATTATTTCCCTGAAGAGGTTATTCATTCCATTAGCCCTCATCTCATCCCCTTCATTCCAATGATTCTTAAATTTGCTGTCTTCAGGTGCCAGAGTCCTTGTCTATTCTGAATATGGTTACCTATTTTCTTTTTTTTGATGCTGTCTGAATGTTTGAGGCTGGACACGTTGTCTTGCAACTCTGACAGTCTGTCTTCCGCATGGTCTACTGTGTTAGAGACACTTTCAACTGAATATTTGATTTATTGTCTCTTTCATTTCCAAGATTTCTGTTTGGTTCTTTTTCTATCTCTCTCTCCTTAGTGAATTTCTCGTTGGGTCCTGTACTGACTTTCTTAGTTCATTCAGTTGTTTTTCTGTGTTCTCTTCAAATTCATTGACCATTTTTACACTCATTATTTTGAATGCTTATTTTGATATTTCATCTACTTCAATATCTTTGGGATCAATTCCTGGTAATTATGAACTTTTGGAGGTGAAAAATAAGGTAATATTTCTCATATTCCTGTGTTGGGTTTTATGTACCCATTAGGATGGATTTCTTTTTTGTTCTTATGTGTGGGTCTTTTGGGGACCTGGCCTTCTCTTACCAGTGCCCTAGAGTGGGGTCTCTAGTTTGAGACCCTCGTGTACGTGTGGTATACACAACCTTTATATTAATTCTCCATTTTTGCCATAACAGTGGAAGTCCATGAGTGGAACCTGAGGTGTTAGCCCACCCCTAGCCCTTCCTACTTGGAACCTGGTTGTTAGTTTGGGTTTTTAATCTCTTATAGTCTTTGTATTAAAGTATAGCTGAAGTGTGAGTGCCACTAATTTAGGTATGGAGCAAAGTGTGCTGTCTTTTGCCTGAGTTCAGTTCAGAACAAAGTCTCTACACTGCAAACTTGTAGTGTTGCTGTAGGTTCCCAGTACTTCACAGAATAGGAGGAAACAAGTAATAGCAAAAACTGATGCATGTGTTATACAGCATGAAATTAAATAACTGGTTCTTACTACAACATGTGCAATGTTAATTACCACATAAGAATAGAACTGGTGGGGCCTAAAATTGCTAATAGCAAAATCAGTAAGTAACCATGACCTAGATCTGGCAAACAGCAGCAAACAGCAGGTACCAACTATGTCTTCTATAGCAGTGATAACTGCAACAGCATGAATGGTGGGGGCAGCAGTTACATAAACCAATTAGTTCTAAAAGATGGTAAGAATACAGTTCATTAAGGGGAAAGAAAATGTGATAGGAAGGTAGAAGAGAGTTTACAATTTCAAAAACGTGTACAGAGAGAGGAGAGATGAGGTGGGTGATGGTTATAAGGAAGGAGGAAAAAATAGGAAGAAGCAAAGTAATAGGAGAAAGAACAAGAGAATTTCACCATTAGCAGAAGAGGAAAAATGAGAAACAGAAATAAACAAAAACAAACCAAAATAAACAAATCCCAAAAGACAAGGCAAGGAAAAACAACTACATATAAAATGCTGAAAATGAGTAAAAAAACAAATACATATACATGACCATGAACCAAACAGCCCTGAAGGGGGGGGGGGGGGGGAGAAGGAAAAAAATTCTAATGAAAAATGAATTAGCCCTCTCCTCTGAGGTGGTATAGACAGGAACAGATGATGATTGCCTATGCCCAAATGTCAAAGGCTGGTAGTTTTTAACCCCTTCCTCATTTTGTGTTGCTCACCAAGCTGCCAGTTGGAATGGCCTAAAACTAAAGCTGGTTGAAATATCTCTCAGTTTCCCTTCTCACCAGTATAAGGCAGCATGGAATGAAAAGTATTGTTGATTCACATCTTGTCTACACCAACTACATCAATACACTTCCAGGGTGGGGATGCTGCAGAGCTCTATGAGGGGAGTTCTGGTGGCTATGGTTTAGGTCTAATCTGGCCTTAGGGTCTTTATTGGTGGTATCTTTTCTGGAGAGACTAGATCAACACACCCCTAGGATCTGGCAGTTTCCAACCTCTGTCTGGAGTCTGGATCTCAGCAGCACCCCGAGAATTCTACTCATGGGGCAAGGGAACCAACCCTACACACACTATGCTGCCCATGGACACAGTTGTCCCAGGCTTAGTCCCTGAATGTATTCACTACTGAGTGTTCACATTCCTAACCTGCTTCAGTGGGTCATGTGAGTCGCCAGACTCAAGGGAAAAGGGATATGGCTGCCCTTGTGTTTCTTGACTTGACTCCCCCTGGGTACAATCTTCTCTGCCTGTTTCATTCATGTTCTGCTACATAGACCCTGGGCCACATGGTAACTTAAGCATTTGCTGGAGCAGCATGGCAGTGCTTGCTATGATCCCCCAGGCTCTGCAGCAGCAGCTGCAGCATGGCCACCTCAACATGACTCCTGCCTCAGGTCTCCACTGCCGGTTGAGAAACGCAGAGTACTTTTCAAACACCAGTTCACAGGGCAGACTCTAGATCAATTAAGTTCCGGCTGCTTTTCTGATCTCAGGTTTTTCCATACCAAATCTGTTTGTTGCGATTCTCTGTGTTTCCCTCCCCTCTGTGGTGAACAAGTGTTGCCACTGCTCCCTCTGCCAGAACCACCTTGGCTCCAATGTGCTCTTTCTTCTTTGTTCAATGTACCCAAAGTTCTGAGTCTCTAAGACTCTCTGACTGTCCAATATTAAATTTTGGTGAAATCCCTCCTTCACCTACCTCATTAAGAAGCAGTATTCCTCTGGTTGAATCCTGAGTCATGGAGCAAGTAGGAATGCAGTCTTCCTGTAATCCACCATCTTGGATCCATCTCTGATTTGGTCTCTGTATATTATTCCAGATTTCTTGAATATTTTGGTCATGGTCTCTTAACATCTTTTCTTTATTGTTGACTTTATTTTCAAGATTAACTACTTTGGAAGAATGAAATTATGTCAATTGCAAGAAAATGGATGGAACTTGAGAACAATGCATTAGGCAAAATTAGCCAAACAGAGAGTCAAGGGTCATGTGATTTCTCTCATAGGTGGAAGCTAGAGAAGAGGAGGAAAAGGTAGGTGGTGGGGGCCCACCAGCACTCTACCCATGTCAAAGCAACAGGTAAAACCCCAGTGATCAACAGCAGTCAGAGTGGAGGCATCTGTGCCAGAGCTGCACCCACAGGCCCCACAGTTGCAGACAGCCACCAAGCTCCATGCTACTCTAAAGAAGACCCTGTGGAGGGGCGTGAGTGCTCAGCATCTCACAACAGTCAGACATGGCCCTGAGCCCTGCATCCTGTGCCCCTGCATCCAACAGAAACAGCCAGCAGATGCAGCACAGCAGCCCCAAGCATGCAGACTCAGGCCCCCTGAGCTAACAAACAAGCATTGGTTGGTGAGAAAATCATAGCAACCAGGGAAGTAGCTCCTGTGCCCCAGCGCTTCCAGGAAGATCCACAGCTAAAAGTCTCAGAGTTGCCAGTTAACTCAGTTCTCATTCAGACACATGGATCCACAGAAGGCAATTCCTGAGGGTAACCCCATGCACCCAGTGGCAAACCTCATGCATGCACCAGGACAGTACACCCCACAAAGGGGCTTACAGAGCACCACCCATGTGCCCAGATACAACAAGCCCACTGACCTTCAATCTGTGCACTCCAGGTGGGACAGCAGCCATATACCCTCCACATGGGACACCCAGCACCACATCAAACGGACTACAATATTTTTACCTTAGACTGCCACACTCCACACACTCCAAAACATGCATGGGGAGCCAACACTGGATTTGACAACACTAGATACATGGAGCTTTCCTTCAGGAGGGCACACAAGACTGCCCCCTAAAGGGACCATCTGACCCAATGGAAAGCTACTAGGTATTTAGACACACCATAGATCAGAGGGTGTGAGAATTGTACCAGAGGTGAACTGGTGTGCGCTCTACCTCCATATCCTGGTCAGAGTGTGTGTGTGTGTGTGTATGTGTGCGTGTGTGTGTTGTGTATTTCCTTCCTTCCCTTCCTCCCTCCCTCCCTCTCCACACTTAAGACCATATTTAACTGCAATTGTCTCTCAAAGACCCTATCTCCAAACACAGTTACAGTGGGGATTGGAACTTCAACATATGAATTTCCCCATGACCTGGGGGGCGGAGGGTGGTCATACAAGCATTCTTTCCAGCCTCCCAAAAATGCCCTTGTGAAATGCAGAATACATTCATCTATGTAATACCGTCCCCCCCAAAAAATCTTAACTTGTTCTTGTTAAAATGGTTAAAATCCTACTGAAAGCAACATATAAATTCAATGCAATCTCCCATCAAAATACCAATGGCATCACAAAACTAGAAAAAACAGTCCTAAAATTCATTTGGAAGAATAGAAAACCCAGAATACCCAAAGCAACTCTAAGCCAAAAAAAGAAATGCACCAAAAAGCACCACAATACCTGATTTCAAATTACACTACAGAGCTGCTGAGTCAAAAGGACTATGACCCCCTCCTCACAGCCATGGCATGTGCTCTGCTCCTGATATCTGTGTACTTTGAAAAGGGGGAGTCATCTGGCAAAAATGTCACTTTTCCTGCTGTGTTCAAGGCTCCATTGAACTTTTGTGAACTTTGTTCACACCACCTACATGAAAGCAACAGACAGCACTATGTTGTCAGTGAATTAGCAGGTCATCAGACCAGTGCTGAGTCTTGGGGTACTGGCAGAACTGTGGCTCAAATTCCCAGAGTTTGAGGTGGTGGGACCCACCATTCTGGACAGGGTGCCTTTGGGAATATGTGTAGAGGAGGCTGCATGTTTGCACCAACCAAAACATGGCATCGTTGGCACCATAGAATGAACCCAACCCAAAAGCAATATGCCATCTGCTCTGCCTTGGCTGCCTCAGCCTTATCAGCACTGGTCATGTCTAAAGGTCGTAAAATTGAGGAAGTTCCTGAACTCCCTTTGGAAGATAAAGTTGAAGGTTATAAGAAGATAAGGGAGGCTGTTTTGCTTCTTAAGAAACTTAAAGTCTTGAATGACATCAAAAAGATCTATGCCTCTCAATGAATGAGAGCTGACAAAGGCAAAATGAGAAATTGTCCTCATGTCCAGCACAGGGGACCCTGTACCATCTATAATGAAGACAATTACAGCCTTCAGTATTGCTGTCTTTCCGCCCGTGGTAAGACACGACACAAGGTTGTTGCTTTTAACACACTTTATTCTAGCGCCTAACACATGTTACACAGCTGCTGTTAATGGCGTCCCTCATGGCGTTCTCCTGGCGTTCTCCCTCGCTACCCCCCTGCCTAGTCCTTATATACGTGCTCCGCGTCATCAGGTCGGGTGGATGCTCAAGCCAATCAAGTATTTCCGTGGTGAGAGCGACTTGTTTACTACAAATAAAACCGCATTGCCAACCTGCCAGCTGCCATCTTAGCATAGAGCCGGGGGTACCCGGAATACCCCGACATTCAGAAGCATTCATGGAATTACTCTACCTGATGTAAGTAAACTGAACATTTTGAAACTTGCTCCTGGTGGGCATGTGGGGCGTTTCTGCATTTGGACTGAAAGTGCTTTTCGGAAGTCAGACAAACTGTATAGCACTTGGCTGCTTCCCTCAGGACTAATTATAACCTCCCTACGCACAAGATGAGTAATACAGACCTCAGCAGAATCTTGAAAAGCCAGAAATCCAAAGAGCTCTCAGGGCACCACTTAAGAAGATTCATCGCGGAGTCCTGAAGAAGAAAAACCTGAGAATCATGTTGAAGCTAAACCCATATGTAAAGACCATGTGCCAGAACACCATCCTTCACCAGGCCACGAATCACAAACTCCGGGTGGATAAAGCAGCAGTAGCTGCAGCAGCAGCCAAATCAGATAAAGAAAAAAAGATCAGAAGGGGGCTGCAGGCAAGAAGCCTGTGGTAAAGAAGCAAGGAAGTAAGGCTGTTGGTGTTAAGCAGAAGAAGCCTGTGGGGGGAAAGGCTGCACCTTCCAAGAAGCCAACAGCCGAAAAGAAAACAGCAGAAAAGAAACCTGTTGCAGAAGAGAAAAGTCTCCTGCACAAACTCTTAAAATCTGTTTTATTCCATAAATTCAAATAACTTGGGGCAGTTTATTTTGAATAAAGAGCTGATCAAATATGCAGCGACAAAAAATTACACTTCAGAACTATAGTAACAAAAACAGCATGGTACTAGCAAAATCATTTGGAAACCTAGATACTAGATCAGAAACTCTGCAACTCATAGAAGAAAACAGGATCAACATTTCAACAAATAGGCACAGGCAACAACTCTCTGAATAGGACCCCTAAAATATTCAACATCATTAGCAATTAGGGAAATGCAAATCAAACCTACACTGAGATTTCACCTCACTCCATTCAGAATGGCAGCCATCAAGAATACAAACAAGACTGTGTGGCGGCTCCTGGAGAGATCTGGCCTGGAGCAGCTGGAGTCACCAGCTCCAGCAGGGAACTTAGGCCCTTTGGCACCATTTTACAGTGTCCCTGGGAGAGAGCAACCACCTACCACCGCCTGAGCCCCCAGCGAGGAGTTCAGGCCTGCCTGGGCCCTCAAGCCCAGTGTCTCCATCACTGAACACAGTTTCGTGCCCCCACCCCAACTTGGTCTACTGCCCACACCCTGGCCCGGGGTCTAGCACCTGCACTGTATCTGATTGTCTATCAACACCAGGCTGCCTCTGCCCAGAAGCATTGATCATTCCCAACCTGGAGGTAGTGGGACAACACCTTTCTTGGGTCACCGCTTGATCAAGCACCTCTCAAACATCAGGTGAGTTACTGGAAATCTGCAGGAACACTTTAAGTCTTTACAGGGAAATTGCAATCCCTCTGATTCGCACTACTAGAGGGGAAGATATCGCAAGTCCCTGCCTGCAGAGAGACGCAACACGTAGGCTGATTAAAAGCTTTATTTACACCATGGCCATCTTGTTAAGTTTTTCTTTATTCTCCTCTCAGGAGGAAATTGCTACAGGTTATATAGACAAAGGCAACCAATCAGAAAGCTGTCCATGCAGGCAGCGCATGGATTTACATTATTACAGATACAGAGCATACAGAGATCATGCTCAGGACATGCAGAAGCTCCGGCCAATCGTAAACACTTCCTCAAATTGTACACAACTAAGGCTCCTTTTGGCAAGTTGCCAGCTGCCATCTATACCATGCAGCAGGAGGGATAACAAAAGGGGTCTCTAGAAAACCCCAACAGGAAGATACATGAGCAACATGAGAAAACACGGGAAGAAAGTGTCCCAAACAAATCTAGATGATACATCAAGAGAACCCAAAGAGAGCATGGTAGAAAGAATGACAGAAAGGGAGTTCAGAATGTTCATAATCAAAATGATCCGAGAAGAGAATGATGTGATGAGAGAGCAAATTCAGGCTATGAATAATCAGCTAATAGAGCAATTTCAGGAAGCAAAAAATAATTTCAATAAAGAGATAGAAGTTCTGAGAAAAAACAAACAGAAAACCTTGAAGGAAACAAGGAAATGAAGGAAACAATAAACCAAGTTAAAAACTCAATAGAAAGCATAATTAACAGAATAGATCACTTGGAAGACAGAACCTCAGACAATGAAGAAAAATCATTTAATCTTGAAAACAAAGTTGAACAAACAGAGAAGATGGTTAGGAATCATGAACAAAACCTCCAAGAAATGTGGGAAATCATGAAAAGCCCAAATTTAAGAATTATTGGGATTGAGCGAGGTACAGAGATACAAACCAAGGGAATGAATAATCCGTTCAATGAAATAATATCAGAAAATTTTCCAAATATGACGAATGAGATGGAAAATCAATTACAAGAGGCTTACAGGACACCAAACACACAGAATTACAACAGATCCACACCAAGGCACATTATAATGAAAATACCTAACATACAAAACAAAGATAGAATTTTAAAGGCTGCGAGAGAAAAGCATCAGATTACCTACAAAGGGAAACCAATATGGATTTCAGCAGATTTCTCAGTCCAGACCCTAAAAGCAAGAAGGGCTTGGAACAACATATTTCAAGCTCTGAAAGAAAATGGATGCCAACCAAGAATCTTATACCCAGAAAAACTTACCTTCAGATTTGATGATGAAATAAAATCCTTCCATAATAAAAAAAAGCTTCAAGAATTCACAAATAGAAAGCCAGCCCTACATAATATTCTCAACAAAATATTCAAAGAGGAAGAAACAAAAAACAACAATGTAAGTCAACATGGGGAGGAACTACCCTAAAGAAAGAGTCAATCAAAGGAGAAAGAAAGTTAAGATAAAAACCCCAACAAACCTAAAATGACAGGAAATAGAAGTCATATCTTAATAATAACACTGAATATAAAAGGCCTAAACTCATCAATCAAAAGACATAGACTGGCAGATTGGATTAAAAAGAAAGACCCAACAATATGCTGCCTTCAAGAGACTCATCTCATAGAAAAACATGCCTACAGACTAAAGGTGAAAGGTTGGGAAAAAACATACCATGCTCATGGATTGAGTAAAAAAGCAGGGGTTTCCATCCTCATTTCAGATAAAGCAGACATCAAGCCAAAGTTAGTCAGAAGGGATAAAGAAGGACATTTCATACTGCTTAAAGGAAGCATAAATCAGCAAGACATAACAATCATAAATATTTATGCACCAAACAATGGTGCATCCATGTACGTCAATCAGATCCTTCTCAATTTCAGGAACCAAATAGACCAAAACACAATAATCCTGGGGGCTTTAACACTCCTCTCTCACCATTGGACAGATCTTCCAAGCAAAAATTGTACAAAGAAACCATAGGACTCAATGACACAATCGCTAATTTAGACTTAACAGACATATACAGAATATTCCATCCATCCAAAAGCAAATACACTTTCTTCTCAGCAGCTCATGGCTCCTTCTCTAAAATAGACCAAATGTTATGCCACAAAGCTACTCTTAGCAAATAAAAAAACATAGAGATACTACCTTGTATACTATTAGATCATAATGGAATGAAATTAGATATCAATGAAAAAGTTAAAAACAGAAACTGCTCCAAGACGTGGAGATTAAATAATATGCTATTGAATGATGCATGGATAACAGAAGACATTAGGGGGGAAATTAAAAGATTCTTAGAGGTCAACGAGAACAAAGATACAACATATCACAATCTCTGGGATACGATAAAAACAGTGCATGGACTGCATTTAATAAAGTAATGAAAAGTCAACAAATCAATGACCTCACATTACAGCTCAAAGCCCTAGAAAAAGAGGAACAGATCATCACCAAAAGTAGTAGAAGACAGGAAATAATTAAAATCAGAGCTGAAATCAATGAAATTGAAACAAAAGAAACAATTCAAAAAATTGACAAAACAAAAAGTTGGTTCTTTGAAAAAATAAACAAAATTGATAAACCCTTAGCCATGCCAATGAAGAGAAGGAGAGAGAAACTCCAAATTACTAAAATTCGTGATGGAAATGGAAATATTACAACAGACACAATTGAAATACAAAACATAATAAGAAGCTACTTTGAAAATTTATACTCCAAGAAAATAGAAAACCTGGAAGACATCAACAGGTTCTAGTGGCATATGAGTCACTCAAACTGAATCTGGAGGACACACACAACATAAATAGATCAATTTCAAGCAATGAAATAGAAGAAGTCATCAAATCCTACCAACAAAGAAAAGTCCAGGACCAGATGTATTCACAGCCGAGTTCTACAAGACCTTCAAAGAAGAGCTCATTCCAATACTCCTCAAAGTATTTCATGAAATAGAGGAGGAGGGAACCCATCCAAACTCATTCTATGAAGCTAATATCACCCTGATACCAAAACCAGAGAAGGACACATCGAAGAAAGAAAATTTCAGACCAATATCCCTAATGAACATAGATGCAAAAATTCTTAACAAAATTTTAGTGAATCGCATACAAAAGCATGTTAAAAAGATAGTGCACCATGATCAAGTGGGCTTCATCCCAGGGATGCAAGGTTGGTTCAACATCTGGAAATCAATAAATGTAATTCACCACATCAACAGACTTAAAGTCAAGAACCACATGATTATTTCAATAGATGCAGAGAAAACATTTGATAAAATACAGCACCTCTTCATGCTCAAAACACTAGAAAAAATAGAGATAGTGGGGACATTCCTTAATATTGTAAAGGCTATCTATGCTAAGCCCACAGCTAACATCATTCTAAATGGAGAAAAATTGAAAGCATTCCCCCTGAGAACTGGAACAAGACAGGGATGCCCTCTTTCGCCACTACTATTCAACATTGTTCTTGAATCTCTAGCCAGAGCAATTAGACAGACCAAAGAAATTAGAGGAATACGAATAGGAAAAGAAGAGCTCAAACTATCCCTATTTGCTGATGACATGATTCTCTATTTAGAAGACCCTAAGAATTTCACCAGAAAACTTCTGGAACTCATAAATGAATTCTGAAAAGTAGCAGGATATAAAATTAATGCTCATAAATCTAATGCATTTTTATTCATAAGTGATGAACCCTCTGAGAGAGAAATTAGGTAAATTACCCCATTCACAATAACCTCAAAAAAAATAAAATACTTGGGAATCAATCTAACAAAAGAAGTGAAAGACTTCTACAATGAGAACTACAGAACACTAAAGAAAGAAGTTAAAGAGAATCTGAGAAGATGGAAAGATCTCCCATGTTCTTGGATAGGCAGAATTAATATTGTCAAAATGGTCATACTTGCAGAAGTGCTAGACAAATTCAATGCAATTCCAATTAAAATCCCAATGACAGACCTCATATAATAGAGCAAGCAATCATGAAATTCATTTGGAGAAATAAGAGACCCAGAATAGCTAAAGCAATCCTTAGCAAGAAAAGCGAAGCAGAGGTATCACAATACCAGACCTTCAAATATACTACAGAGCAATAGTAACAAAAACAGCATGGTATTGACATCAAAGTAGACAGGTAGATCAATGGTACAGAATAGAGGACACAGAGACAAACCCACATAAATACAGGTATCTCATACTTGACAAAGGAGCCAAAAACATGCAATGGAGAAAAGATAGCCTCTTCAACAAATGGTGCTGGGAAAACTGGAAATTCATATGCAGCAAAATGAAACTAAACCCATATCTCTCACCCTGTACAAAACTCAACTCAAAATGGATCAAGGGCCTAGGAATTAGAACAGAGACCCTGCACATAATAGAAGAGAAAATAGGTCCAAATCTTCATCACATTGGCCTAGGATCAGATTTCCTTAACATGACTCCCATAGCGCAAGAAATAAAAGCAGGAATCAATGTTTTTTTTTTTTTTTTTTTTTTTTTTTTTTTCTCAGCAGAGGAAACAATCACCAATGTGAAGAGAGGGACTTCAGAGTGGGAGAAAATCTTTGCCACACACACTTCAGATAGAGCACTAATCTCCAGAATCTACAAAGTACTCAAAAATCTTTACACCAAGAATACTAATAACCCAATCAATAAATGGGCCAAGGAAATGAACAGACACTTTACAGAGGAAGATCTACAAACAATCAACAGATTTATGAAAAAGTGTTCAACATCCCTCGTTATAAGAGAAATGCAAATCCAAACCACCTTAAGATTTCATCTTACCCCAATTAGAATGTCTTTTTTAAGAATACAGGCAACTACAGGTATTGGTGAGGATGTGGGGAAAAGGGTACACTCATACATTGCTGGTGGGAGTGCAAGTTGGTGCAGCCACTCTGGAAAGCAGTGTGGAGATTCCTTAGAAAACTTGGAATGGATCCACCGTTTGACCCAGCTTTCCCATTCCTTGGCCTATACCCAAAGGACTTAAAATCAGATTGCTACAGTGATGCAGCCACATCAATTTTCATAGCTGCTCAATTCACAATAGCTAGATTGTGGAACCAACCTAGATGCCCTTTGATAGATGAATGGATAAAGAAACTGTGGTATATATGCACAATGGAATATTACTCATCCATAAAGAAGAATAAAATTATGGCGTTTGTAGGTAAGTGGATGATGTTGGAGACTGTTATGCTTAGTGAGATTAGCCAATCCCCAAAATCCAAAGGCCGAATGGTCTCTGATAAGTGAATGATGGTGCATATTGTGGGGTGGAAGGGAGGCAAGAATGGAGGAAGGATAGAGAGCATAGAGGGAAGGGAGGGGTGGGGTGGAGGTTGTGAGATAAGAATAATAACAGTATGTGTGACAGACATCATTGCCCTTGTGTACATGTATGAATGCACAGATGGGGTGACTCTACTTTGTGTGCAACCAGAAAAACAATAGCTGTACTTCATTTGTGTTCAATGAATCAAAAAATTAAATTTAAAAAATTGACAATTCAAATTAACCATTACAACATCCACCTATAACTAAAATTTTTTTAAAAAAGAAATTGAGGTAGTAATTAAATATCTTCCCACACTGAAAACTATGGGACAACACAATCCCTTTCAAAATACCAGCAGACTTTTATTGCAAAAAATTGATAACCTAGTTATATTTTTTTATGTGTCAACTTTGTTAGCATATAGTCCCTAACTCTTCAAAAGAACATTATTTAGATGTTGCTTTGAAAGAAGTTTGCAGATGTATCCAATGTCCGTAATAAATTTTAAGTATTAGAGATTATAGGAGACAATGTTGATAGGTTTGATTGAATCAGCTGGAAGACCTTACAATCAAGGCTGAGGGATCCCTAAAAAAAGAAGAAACTCTTTGGAGTGTTAGCTCATGCCCACAAGTTCTAGCTCTAGCTTTATCTAGTTCTAGTTCTAGCTGTCCTTATAAAATAATAATTTTATTATTATTTATTATCATTAATCTCTTACTGTGTCTAATTAAATTTTAACATGCTATCTATGTATTGGAAAGAACAGTATACATGGGGTTTGGTACTATCTGTGATTTCAGGCATCCACAGGGGGTTTTGGAATATATCCCTCACATTATGAGGGTCTATTACTCTAGTTGATTTATGATCCAGTACTTTATGTGGACATGCAAAGGATATAGGTTGACCAAAACAATTTCAGAATAGAATAAACTTAGAGGACATATCCAATTTCAAAACTTAATATACGGTTACAGTAATCCTGAAAGTTTTGTATTGGTATAAAGATGTGTATATAGATCAATGAAACCAAATTGAGGTTCCCAAAACTAATTCTTTATGGTTAATTGATGATAAAAACTCATGTCTACACAAAAACTTATAAGTAAATTTTCACAGCATTTTTCTTCATAATAGCCCAAAGTGAAAAGAACCTAAATATCCAGTGATCGGCAAATGTGTACACAAAACATATCCAGAGAATAAAATGCTATTCAGCAATAAAAAGGCATGGAACACAGTTACATGCTTCAACAAGGATGAAACTCAAAAGCACTAATAAAAGTAAAATAAATCAGACACAAAAGATAGCACACTATATGATTCCACTTATAAAAAGAGTCTGAAAAAGGCAACTTTTTAGAGACAACATGGATCAGTGTTTTCTAGGGCTGGAGAGGGAGCAGGGACTCATTGAAAATGGGTTGAAGGAATTTAGGAGGAGTCCTCGAAATTTTCCAAAACTGGATTGTCATGATGGTTGTATGGCCCACTAAATGAACTCATGAACAATATCAGAATTGTACATTTACAATGGATTATTTTCATGGTGGATGAATTATATTTTATTAAATCTGTTAAAAAATGAACTGAAAAAATAATGCAAACAATAATAAATGTTAAAGAGGATGCAGGGGAAGGAACACTTTAACACTGTTGGTAGGAACAATTGTAAATTAGTACAACCACCATGAATACAGTGTAGAGTTTCCTCAAAAGACTAGAAATGGAGCCCCCATAAGACCCATCTATCCCACTCCTAAAGAACTGTAGTCATCATATATAGCAATACATGCACACCCAGGTTTATGGCAGCACAATTCACAATAGCCAAGTAACTATTTCTCCTCAAAACTATTGTTAATATGAAATTAGTTATTAATATTCAAAATGAATCAAATCTCTGTTGAAATGATTGCAATTAATGCCAAATATCAATAGATATAATCCACCTAAACATAACTACCTGTGAGGTCCACAAGTTATCTTTTTCTTTTTCTTTTTTCTTTTTCTACAACTAATTGCTAAGAGTGAATAGAGATCCAGAAACCAAAATGTTTGAGGACCGCTGACTTACTCCCTGGGCCAGGGATCGGGGAGATAATGTGACAGCTCTCAGTGCGGTAGGCGAGCAATCAGGGCGAAAGTCTCTGGTTCACTTCTCCCTGTTCTCCCTGTCCCAACCTGAGCCAAGTTCTTCTGCCTGGACAATCGTGGAGGCCCCAGTTCTCACTCCCATGATGAGTTGGTTCCAAGAGAAGCCAATCAGCATCGCTGTGGCTCTCAGTTCTGAAGTCCTCACGTCTTCCTGGACTACAAGTTCCCAAATCCGGAGGATGGGCTCACGTCCTCCCGCACTCAGTTCCTGCTGCTCTCCGGGGCTCTGGCCCTGACCGAGACCAGGGCAGGTGAGCGCAAGATCGGGAGGGAAACCTTTGCGGAGTAGAGATACACATGCCATGTGCATCATGAGGGGCTGCCTGAGCCCCTCACCCTAAGATGGGATAAGAAGGGAATGAGGGCTCAGGGCCTGTTGTCAGGAAAACAGGAGCTATTCTGGAGTCCCTCAGCAAGATCAGGACTGAGAGGTCCGGGTCAGGACACCACACCTCCCCTTCCATTCTCTTGCCTTCCTGGAGCCACATCCTCAGCCCACCATCTCCATCATGGGAATTGTTGGCCTGGTTCTTCTTGGAGCTGTGGTCACTATTGTGATGTGGAAGAAGAGCTCAGGTAGGGAAGGTTATGGTCTGAGTCCTTGTTCCACTGGGAGGTTAATGGGAAGTAGAATCCACACAAAGATGCTTTCCCAGCTTGGAGCCCTGTTTGCTGATACTCTGTTATAAAGCACATGGAATATAAAGGACAGAGTTATCACCCTGATGATGTGGTGATAGTCAGAGGTCAGAGGGAAGTTCCCTGATGAGGACAGGTTTCCAGGAAGGCACTTGGTCTTCTTCCTGCACATCACCTTTCTTCACGTCTCCTGATCCTTCCCTAGACCTATAAGCATACTTCTGGAAGCTTCTCTGGGGTGGGGTCCAGAATTAGGGGATTCCTTTAGTTCTGGCCCCTCCCCTCCTCCTCACAGGTTGTTTTCTTTTCACAGGTAAAAAAGGAGGGAGCTACTCTTGGGCTGCCTGTAAGTATGAAAAGGGTGATCCCTGAGACCCTTAGGAAAGTAAAGGGGAGCCAATGGGGGAGCTCAACCACCCCATAATTCTCCTGTAGCCACATCTGCTGTGGAATCTGACCAGGTCCTGTTTTATCCTACTCCGGGTAGGCACAGTGCCCAGGGTTCTGACACATCCCTCTCAGTATGTGAAGGTGAGATCCTGGAAGGTCTTAAGTGAGGAGAGGGGCAGGGACTCAGGGTTTAGACATGTTGAGTATTTGGGGGGATGTTCACAGTATCACCATGGAAAATGACTAATCTAATTTTGTCCATGATTGTTTTCTTTAATAGTGTGAGACAGTTGCCTTGTGTGGAACCTGGTAATATAAGGTTTGTTCAGGTATCTCCCCCCATCTCTACTGGGACTTCAAGAGAAACAGCAGAATGAAATTAACTATGTCTATATGTATATATGAACCAATCACAATGAACTCCACCTTTATGTATAACAACAATTCACCAATTTTAAATAAATCAATAAGAAAGTTAAATCAAATAAATCTAAAGGTAAAAAACAACTTCTAAAACTCTAAAACAGAAGTTTTAAAATTGGATTAGCAAAAAATTTTAGCAATATGAACAATAAAAAAACATAAAATACAAAGCAAATACATGATGAAGTGGATTTAATCAAGATTAAAACATACCTAAAAAGGAAATTAAAACATAAACCACAGACAGGGAGAAAATCTTTCAAGACATAAAATTAACTTGGGGTCAATAAAAAGAATATAAAAAGAATATTTATACCTCAATGAAACAAACAACTCTCCACAAGAAAACAGAGGAAGCTTTAAAAATGCTGTTATATACTACAGTTGCACAGCCACATCAATGTTTATAGCAGCTCAATTTACAATAGCTAAACTGTGAAACCAACCTAGGTGCCCTTCAACAGATGAATAGATGAAGAAAATGTTATACATATACAGAATGGAATATTACTCAGCCTTAAAGAAGAATGAAATTATGGCATTTGCAGGTAAATGAGTGGAACTAGAGAGTATCATGCTAAGTGGAATAAGCCAATCCCCAAAACCAAAGGTCAAATGTTTTCTCTGATAAGCAGATGCTGATTCATAGTGTGGCTGGGTAGGGAAGAATGAAGGAACTTTGGATTATACAGAGGGGGGTGAGGGAGTGGGGTTGGTGATGGGAAGGATGGTAGAATGAATCAGACATTATTACCCTATATACATGTATGAAAAAAATAAAGTTTTAAAAAAGACTATTTTTTTAAAAAGTACTATTTAACTTGCTTTTCCTAAGAAAAAAAGACATTTTTTACTATAAAAAAAAAGCTATTGTACAAAAGACTGCACACTTTATCATTGCATGTATGTTAAATTCTAGAATATTCAAAATTGCAGTCCAAAAGAGATCAGTGGTCACCTGGGAAGGGGGTAGATGGGAAGATCAAACACAAAGGGCCATGAGAACTTTCTCAGGCAAGGGTGGGTGAAAGCCCATCTTGGTCATGGTGGCAGTTACATGATTCTAAGCAATGATCATATTCATGTAGTTTTACATCCAAAACTAGTGACTTTTATTTTACACAAATATCTTCCTTTTTTTTTTTTTTTTTTTTGGAACCAGGGACTGAACTCAGGGACACTTGGCCACATCCCCACATCCCCACATCCCCAGCCCTATTTTGTATTTTATTTAGAGACAGGGTCTCACTGAGTTGCTTAGGGCCTCCCTAAGTTGCTGAGGCTCGCTTTGAACTCGCAATCCTCCTGACTCAGCCTCCCAAGTCGCTTGGATTACAGGCGTGCGCCACCAACCCTAACCCTAATATCTTCATTTTAAAAAGGCAAAAAGAAGACATGATAAATTCATTTTGAAATAAGTAGGACAATGTTGAAGGAAATGATGGTAGACGGTAACTCATTTATATAGAAAGGAATAAATAACAACAGAAATATTACATACTTGATTAATGATGAAGTATTTTACATTGTATTCATACTTATCTTCCTGGATATTATCATTTTGAGTGCCTGGAGTTAGAAAGTCCTTAATTTTAGATCCTGCCCTCTAGATCCAGGGCCTCTACAATTAGCTGAACATGTCAGGCTCACATCTCAAATTCTGGATGCAAGAGAAGAGCACAGAGATAGAGTTGGGAGCAGGGGCCCCTCAGCTTGCTCTCTCCTCTCTCAACCTTCCCACAGACACCAGGGACTTGACCATCCCCACATTCCAGGACTTTAGAAAGCCTGCATGGTATACAAATAGGAAGTAGTTTTGAGATCCACAAACTCTGTGCCCAGGATCAACAACAGAAAGTCCTTCCCTAAGTCTATCCACCTCCATTCCTGCTTCAAGTTCAGTGCATTCCCAAGTAGAGGCCAGAATGTGCAGAGAGTGATCCTAGAACATTCTTCCTCCCCAAAATCATAGACTCCCTGACCCTCCCACTTCAGGACTGAGCTCAAATGTCTCCTCTCAGTAAAGCCTACAGTGAGAATAAGCAATCAAAATTACAACCATCTCTTTCATCTTCCCTACCTTGTTCCCTGTCTCTAAACCATTCTACTTTCTGACACTCCTATCTGGAACTTCAGTTATTTTATTTATGGTTTGTGTCTTCCATCAGAATGGAAGCCCCATGAGGGCAGTGATTTTTGCTGGAGTTTGATTTGATGTATCCCCAGGGGCCTGGAATAGTGCCAGGCACATAATAGACTCTCAAACACTTCATAAGGATGAATAAATCCAAGGACAAACCTCCTGATGTGATTGGAGGTTCTCCTTCTGTATGTTTGTATGAGGGCTACCTACTTACTTAACCCAGCCCAGAGCCCCTTAGCAAGCCCTACAGCACCCACACACACTGGACATGGCATTGAGCCCATGACCAAGACAGGAAACTGACCACCAGTGGGGACCACAGACATTTGGAGTAGTGTGGGGGTGCTGGTCAGATCATGGGATGCCAACACATTGAAATCCTCCTCACCCCAGCTGCAGCTCATGGATTCACTCCTGCTTCCCATCTCCCAGCCCCATCCCAGCTGCAGCCTGTGGAGCCCTTGGGGTTGTGGCCTTCCCAGACCACAACCACCAAACTCTGAAGCCACATGGCAGGAACCAAAATAAAATCAGAACCACAGGACCATTCATTTAGAACAATGGAGGTGTCAACGGTGTGAGGCCCAAGGAAGGTAACAACAGACCCTTGTCTGCTTAGGTTCTAAAAGGAAAAGGAGCAGGACTCCTGTGTCCTGGACTGTCAGGGCTATAGAGAGGTGGCTTTCCAGGCTTCAAGAGAGTGAATCTAAGGCCTTGAAGAGGGGTCCACCATTGATGTTCAGGGGGTCGATGGTTGGAGGCCTGGGAACTGGACATCTGGGGAAGTAGAGAGAGAACTCTCAGGTTCCAGAGGAGATGCTGGGCAGATGCCTGGGACAGATGTGGTTGTATCTCAATATCCTCTTCAGCTTCTACCACATCTACTCTGGTCCCTCTGGGACACCATTTCTGTGGCCACACTTTTGAAGTGTGGCCAACTCAGCCCACAGCCCCAGGTTCCTGCAGCAGCTCCCACTGACTTAGGATACCCAAGTAACCAAGGCTTGTTCAGGTTGCCTGGGCTGGACTCGGAAAGCCCATAACTCAATGAGTGGGACCCTGGGAACCCCAGATTCAGAGACCAGGGCTGGACACTTCACCATGGGGCACAGACCTGGCTCTCCTCTCTCCTCCTTGATTCTGCCTGCCACCACTCTAAGATGTGGGGGTTGGAGTGGATGCTGATCATAGAAGAGGGGGAATTCCCTTAGTCACTTTCCCTTCCTTGACTTTTCCCATTTCTTCCATGTGTGTTTGAATTACACTATACCTGTAAGTACAGAAATCTGCCTACTGATTGACAGAATTAACATCTGTGTAATTACCAACCTGGTTAAAAAAAGAAGGATGTCCTCCAGCACCCCAGCCAGAAGCTCCTCACCCTCATACCAAACAAATCTCTCCCTCCCTTACAGTTGTTCACAAGGCTGACCCCTTCCGTGTCCCTTTCCAATTAGATTCCATCCCCTCCCCATTAGCCTCCATTTCTTTAGTGTATGGATTTCTTCTGTTTTCACTTCTCCAGCCTTCTCCTCTTTTTTATGTCAAAACTCCAGGGTCCCTGCTAACTCCTATCCCATTCGAGGGTTAGAGAATCCAGGGTTGATTCCCTGAATGGGACCCCTTCATCCTGGAAGTAACAAGAGAACAAGTATCAAAGACTCAGTAGTCCAAGGTCCATAAAGGAGACTGAGGGCACCCAGTACATTCGTGGGATCCACTCCAGTGCTGGGAATCTGGTCTTTATGGTCTTGAAGGTGTAGATGTGCCCTGAGGCAGAGGTCATTCGATGGGGAGGAAACAGTTTTTACCTAGTGTTTTGGGTAGCAGTTTGGACTCCAGAACCGGAGTGGTAGCGCCCCCTGCTGTGAGGAGCCCTGTATAGCTGCTGGGAGCCCAAGGAGAGGGATCCTAGGAGGTCTCAAGTGAGGATAGGAAACAGGAGCCCTGGTCTTCAGAGCTCAGCCCTGTGGCTACACCTGGGAGCTGCTCTTCTGCCCTCAGATCCTTCTTGAACAGCTTTGAAGAGAATGAGGCTGTGAAATGAGTGGGGCAGAGAGGGCGGTTCCAGAGACTATGCATCAACAGGGAGATGAAGGTACTTCTGGAGCAGCCCTGAACTGCACAAGAGTTACAGGGTAATTTTGACTCACAGCTCTTGAGGTGCAATACCATGGGGCACATCTACAAACTCTCTCCCTGTTAACAGAATGCCAAGGCAGAGTGAAGCTTGACCTGATGAAAGACAGAGAACACGTGTGTATGTGTGGCCTGCCTATGATCTCTCCACCTCTCTCTCTCTCTCTCTCTCTCTCTCCCTCTCTCTCTCTCTCTCTCTCTCTCTCCCCACCCCCCCTTCTCTTCCCCTCCCTCCCTCTCCCTCTGTAGCCACCTGTATTTAATCAAGGAGGCTCCATACTGACAAGCTTATCTAATTCTAAACATCTTCAAAGCTCTCACCTTCTCAAGACCTCTTAGTGGGAACTGAATTTCAACACATGAACCCCTGGGGGACACACTCAAATCACATCTAAACCACAGCAAATTCTAAGGTGCTGTTTCAAGTTCTAAATCTTCTGCTAATTTTTTTAAAAATATGTCTACATGAACTCCAGGATATTTTATATATGCTGCCTTCAATACATATTTTCTTCTAGCTAAGACTAGACTTATGGGCCTCCTTATGTTCATTAAAAATAACAATGATGCCAAGAGTCACAATGAAATACAGACAAGGATTAAGTTCTAGTGATGGGCATGTTGAAAATTTATGACTGTGAGGTGATAAATTATGTCATAGATAGTCTGTACTTTTTTATTTTATTTTATTTTATTTTATTTTATTTTATTTTATTTTATTTT
>JAJEJO010004956.1:156848-199743 GCA_020662805.1 Glaucomys volans | reverse complement strand
AAAAAAATGTGTGAGATTTTGGGAGAAAAAGACACTGTTGACAAAAAAAAACCAAACAAGTATAAGTATATGCAACAAATAGCTACCAAAAAATTTACATAATTAATAGATAAGGTTGTTTTATCTATTAAAAAGACTATTTAATGGGAAAAAAACTGCTGAAGAACTCAGAAGCAATTCAAGTGATCAGAAAATATATGAAATGCTCAAGTCACTGATAATTTTCTTTTATTTTTATTTACTTACCTATTTAATCTTTGACACAGGGTCTCAATAAGTTGCCTAGACTGGCCTTGAACTTGTGATCCTCCTGCC
The DNA here is from genome assembly GCA_020662805.1 of Glaucomys volans. Lineage (NCBI taxonomy): Eukaryota > Metazoa > Chordata > Mammalia > Rodentia > Sciuridae > Glaucomys > Glaucomys volans. The sequence continues at coordinate 199,428 of JAJEJO010004956.1, read as the reverse complement.
TCAGCCTCCTGAGTAACTGGAATTACAGGTATCTGCCACCACACCCAATGCAAAATGTACCATAAGTGCAAAATAAAATTAGACCATTTTTCTGACATCTTTTACCAAAAAAATAAAATAAAATAAAAGCACTAACCAACCCTGGAATTGTATATGGAAATAATTATGCCTAGAGTGAGAAGAGGAAAAAAAAAAAATCTTGAACAAAACAGATTTAAAAGATAAGGTTATTTGTCTGGGGTTGTAGATCAGTGGTAGAGTCCTTGCCTAGCATGTGTGAGGCACTGGGTTGGATCCTCAGCACCGCATTTAAATAAATAAAATAAAAATACTGTATTCATCTACAACTAAAAAAATATTTTAAAAAAGATAAGGTTATTGTATTTGCAAGATTTTTTTCTTTTACTTTAATGTGTTTCTTTTCAATTATCATATATTACTTCACAACTGGGAAAAAAGTGAATAAAAATTTTTAGAACAGTTTATGCTACATTATAGAAATCTTTGGATATAAAAGGATCTAAATTACATTAAGAAAAATAATCACCTTTTACTTATGATCTTTATTAACAAAATATTAGCTACTTAAGATGATATAAGTTTTCACCAAATAAGGATTTTGCAAAAGGCGACATAACATTCAGCAAAGCATTCTGTGAACAATGGATAATTTGTTCCTAGTTTTAGGCACAAAATTTTTCAAAAGGTCACAGAAATTTTTGCCTCTGTGTACATTCTAACCAATTTTTAAAAGGCTCCTCAGAGTATAATGGGGTAGGGATTACATTAAAATTTGTTTAATGTGAGTTTTCATCTATGTGAGAGAAAAGGCAAAGAAAAACATACTAGGGGAAAAGCACCTAATACATCAGCTCTACATAACAGACAATGACTATAAATCAAGGAAATGTATCAAACATTATTACTTAGTGTATTTCCTAAAGTGGATTCTACATCATTAGAATCCACACATTTCCCAAAGTTAATTTTTTTTAATATTTTTTAGTTGTTGATAGACCTTTATTTTATTTATTTATATGCTGAGGATGCTGAGGATGGAATCCAGCGCCTCACACATACGAGGCAAGCGCTCTGGTACTGAGCTACAACCTCAACCCCAGCCCTCCCAAAGTGAATTCTATATCATTAGTTTTTAACAGGATTTTATATAGCATCCAATGAACTTAATTTTAAAGTTTTACTTTCATTTTAATGTCATTTAAAATATATAACTGGCAATCAAACCTATGGTTACAAAGACATTATTCCTTTGACAAAGCTAAATGGAAAAAGTAAACCAACTAAAAGTTGTTAATCAAGGAGTAAATGATAACAGGATATGGCTGAACCTATGGGACATGAATGACTAAAATAGGTAAATAACATAACCTGAAATTTAATACTTAGCTCATAAAACAGGTATTCATTAACTTAAAAATATACAGGTGCTATAAATACATTTTTGTAGGCAAAGAGAGTACCATGGAGCCAAACCAATCTTGCCAAGAAGTAAATTCCAACATCATTCTCCTTTAAATACTTCTTACTTTTTAATTTCTTCCTTTCCTACTATTCTGAACTTAGACTACCCAAATTTTTCATATGCAGAAGTCCCTGATTCACAAATAAAGAACCTATTTATACTCAATTCACAAATAAAGAACTACTTATACCAATCATCTCAGCCACTACTGAAGCTCCAAAAGCCAATTCCCAAAAGCCCTTTCTAGATTCTCCAGCTACCTACTGTCCAGGGGAAGATTTGTTTCTGTCAAACATTAATTTTAATCACAATGTTCTACACTGGTAGAACATTACCAGCTGGTAAAAATACGCTGGTTCTTCCATTACTCCTCCTCTCCCTTCTGTACAATCATTCAGTATAAAAGGTATTAGACGGTGCAGAGGAAGTAGGCATCTACATGTCTTTTGGGGGAGGTGAAGATGTAAAGGACTGAGCAGGATAAGGAAAGCATTTGTGTGCAGGAAACCAGATAAGGCAGATGAAGAGAGTGTCCACATGTGGCTGGCAGCCCAGCAGTGTGTGACAGAGAGTGAATGGGATGAGGAGAGACTCTCCCACCCCATGCAGCCAGGCACAGGATATTAGAGTCCAAGCAGGATGAAAAGGGCATTTACCTAGGAAAGCAGGTCACATAGGGTGACAGAGTACCAAATAAGGAAGATAGTACCAAATGGGTGTGAAAGCCTAAGTGGGGCAACAAGGGACTACACTGGATTATGCTAGTCTTACGCATGGTGGGAAGGATTTTGAGCAGGGTGTGGAGAATATACACACTGGGAAGCACAGGTACAGTATCTGAGTCTGAGTAGAGTAAGGAAGATGTCCATGCTGGGTGGGAGTGGGTGTATGAGGATACCAAGGGGTATTGGAGCCCAAGCAGGGTAAAGAGCACATCTGTGCTTGATTCAACTATCTTTGGTATCCCAGGTTTAAGATGAAAATACTAAATATCTCATGATAAACACTGAGCTACTATTTTTGGATAAATCTGAGAAATACAAAAAGGACAAAGATGGAGAAGGCAGGGAATGCAAAAAGATCAGACTAGCAAACATGTCAAAAAAATAAGCTCAGAGATGTGGAAAATCTCATTTACAACAGAAACAAGATGCAAGTATTAATAAAGTATGTTTAATTAATATATACTTCTAAATATAACTGATAGATTGGGCTAGAAAAAGTTGATCCTGCTAATTGATTGCAGGGTAATCAGTCTGCAAGATGACCCTCAGTGAGCCACACCTCCTGGTAATCATACCTCTCAACTGAACCAGGATTGGTTACTGTAACTAACAGAATTCAGAAGTGATGATGTGGCTCTTCCAAAATTAGGATATAAAAGATGGAAGCAGGCTGGGGATATAGCTCAACAGTAGAGTGCTTGTCTCCCACACACAAGTCTCTGGGTTCAATCCATAATGCTGGGAAAAAAAATTTTTAAAAAATGGGGACTTTTATCTTGGACTGGCTTGTTCTTTCAGAATATCTTCTCCAGAGGAAACCAACATCCATGCCTTGAGGACACTCACTCAGGAAGCTTATGGAGGGGTCCAGAGAGCAAGGAACCAAGTCCTCCTTGCCAACAATCAGGTGAAGAACTTTGGAGAAGTCTCTTTGGGAGGTCCCAAGAAACTGGGAATTCGGGCACATGCCACTGCACCCAGTTTCCTCCTATTTTAAGACTGAGTAACATTCCATTGTCCAGATATACCACATTTTCTTTATCCATTCATTCCCTGTCGACAATTAGATTGTTTCCATGTCTTGCTGATTGTGAATAACCCTGTAAGCACAGTGTTGCAGATACCTTTAAAACGTCGTAATTTCAATTTATACCCAAAAAAGGGATTGCCCTAGCCATACTTCTGAAACACCAAAACTTCTATAAGGGATATTTTAATGGTAAATTATTCTATGGATATATTGTTTCATTGTACAGATGTCACAAACCTCTTGTCTTCATAAATATTTGCTAGGGGTCTTCTATTTGATCACCAAACATAATAAGTATTCCTATAAATAATTTCCAGTTGATTTTTATTCAGTACAAATAACAGGCACCAAACACATCATATACCTCATTTAATCACACAATTTTCATTATTCTGATTAACATCTTGTCTTATTCTGCAAAGACTTTCTTATTCATACTTTCCGAAATGCCATTCCTGCACCCCACAGGTCTCTTTAACATGCTGTGTAGATCTCCTTGACCTCTCCTATATGGTTCTTATAACAACTGTAATTACATAACCGAATGATAAGTTATTTAATACCCATTACTCATCCTAAAATGTAAGTTTCATGGTAGCAAAGAAGGTATCTTTCTTTCTTGTTTTTTTTTTTTTTTTTTTTTGTGGAACCAGCGATTGAACTCAGGGACACTAGGCCACTGAGCCACATCCCCAGCCCTATTTTGTATTTTATTTAGAGACAGGGTCTCACTGAGTTGCTTAGGGCCTCTCTAAGTTGCTGAGGCTGGCTTTGAACTCGAGATCCTCCTGACTCAGCCTCCCAAGTCGCTTGGATTACAGGTGTGCGCCACCACGCCCGGCACTGAAGGTATCTTTCTTATAACCTGTTTTAACCCATGGTTAGGAGTTTTTAAAGGTAATCAAAAGATACTTACTGAATAAAAGAATGAACCAATGTGTTACACTTCTTCTGAAGTGGCTGAGACAGGAGAATCAAAGTGTGTTATACTTCCTTGATATAAGTATACATTGTGAAAAGATTAACACAATCAAGTTAATTAACATATCTATTAACCCCACATAGTTACCTTTTTTTTTTGAGAGGGGTACACTTAAGATCTAAGAGTAGATATTTAAAGTGAGAACGGATAGCCTAGAATTGCCAAATATAAGGTAAGCCTGTTAATATGAAAAAATTGGGACCCAATGTGGTGACACATGCCTATAATCCCAAACGCTTGGGAGGCTGAGACAGGAGAATCAAAGTTCAAGACCAGCCATAGCAACTTAGTGAGACCCTGTCTAAATTTTTAAAAAAGGCTAGGGATATGCCTCAGTGGTAAAGTGCCCCTGGGTTAAATCTCCAGTACCAAAAAAAAAAAAAAGAGAGAAAAAGAGAGAGAGAGAGAGAGAGAGATATGAAAAAAATGGAACCAAGGAAATACAACTTGATTTTGATTTAAACAACAAGAAAAAAGAAGGAATGAGAAGAAAACAAACCCACCCACCCTCCAAAAAGATCAGTTACTAACATCTAAAAGACATAAGAAAATGTTAAAGGATGCTATTTTAAAAATATAAAACAAGTCAGAATAATGTATAATAATGAACATTTGTAATGTTAAATATGACAATATAGTGGAAAATACCAAGATCATCCACTGGTTCAGTGGTTCACTAGGACTCCCAGGCCTCAGCTTATAGTCACATTCAGTTATTATTCATTACAATAAAAGGATACAAATAAAATGAGCAAAAAAAAAAAAAGTTGAAATGGAGCAAAATCCAGAGTAAGTCTGGCACAAAGTTCCAAGAATTCCCTACCAGGAGAGTTACACAAGACAAATTCCTCCAGTTGTGACAACACACATGTACTATTTCTACCAGGTAAGTTCACTATATAGTAAACAGAATTTTTATGGTGAAATCCTCTGTCTAGAACCTACCAAAATTCTAGACACCCAAATGGGAAGCAGGTGTTCAACAAAAATCACATAGTGTTAAGCACCATGAGCCTGCCATTTTTTAAAATTCTTTTTTAGATGTTGATGAACCTTTATTTTTATTTTATTCATTTATTTATATGCGGTGCTGAGAATTGAACCCAGGGCCTCACACGCACTAGGCAAGTGCTCTACCACTGAGCCACCACCCCAGACCGAATCCACCAGTTTTATGAGGGAATGGTAAGAATAACTTCCAAATTCAAGTTCACAGAACCAGACAAGGGTCAACCTCCAAGCAAACCTTTCTAAGGATAACAGCCCTGCTATATTAATTCTGCACAGACAAAAAAAACAGACACCTCAGAAGAGCAAGTCAAGACACTCCCTGTGAAAACAAAGAGAAAAAGACATACACTAATGATAGAAAAAAAAATTTTTAAATACATGATTCCAACATATGAGATAGGAGGGTTACAGGAATAAGAAATAAACATGGAAGAAAGACATTGCTAAAGAGATAATACAAGAAATTATCTAGTTTTGAAAGGTATGAGTTTCCAAACTGAAAAGACCTATTTGATATCAAGTATGTTATTACTGAATTACAGAATAAGAAAGACAAAGAAAAAACATCCCAAGGACTTCTGGAAATAAAAAAATAAGTTGCTGACAAAGTTATAGGAATCAGAATGGACTCAGAGTTAGCCATAATCTCAGTGATAAACTGGAAGGCAAAGAAAAAGGCTTGGGTTTGGTAAGAAATAAATTTAACCATCCAGGGCTGGGGTTATGGTTCAGTGGTAATGGGTTTGAATGTCAGCCCACATAAAAAATAAAATAAAGGTATTGTGTCCACCTACAACTAAAAAATATATTTAAAAATAAATAAATAAATAAATAAATAAATAAATAAAAAATAAATTTAACCATCCTAGTTTATGGTACTTTGCTACAGTAGACTAAGAACCATATCAAAACAAGCCACTCCATCATTTTTAATTTTTTATTTATTTATTTATTTATTTGTTTATTTTTTTTTAATTTATTTGCAGTGCTAGGTATCAAACCTAGGGCTGTGCACACGCTAGGCAAGCAATCTACCACTAAGCCACATCCCCAACCCCATATATCATTTTAGCTAATATTCTAATGATTTTTGTAATCAGTCATTTTCCTAATACGATTCTTTAAAAAGTCAAAACTGAATTCCCAAATCATCCCTTTTTCTAGTTATGTGAAGAAATAACATCACTGATGTTAAAAATGAAAATGGAAAATAAAGATTTTTAAAGACTGACAATGAAGGCTAATCACACTTAACCAGATCTATATAAATGTGGTTGCTAACCCCTTTGTAAAGTCAAACAGGCCAGAAGATGTTCATGATCTTTGTATCTGGAATTCAAAATTTTCAAAATAACAAAATATTCTAGCACAGTTTACAAATTATACATTTTAATTAAATTAAAATTACAGAAGGGAAGTCAGCAATCAGTGAAGATTCTCATCCAGGCTTCACTCCCTTTGTGGGGGCTGAGAAAACAGTTTTTGAATGACAAAGATTCTATGTGCTAATTGTAACATATCATTTATAACAATTCAAGCACCTGCCACTGTGCCAAGTTTACAACTTACTTCAAGCCAGAAGCTGGAGCTATTTAGTCAGTACTAGTGGCCATGTCACTTCTTAGGCTGAATGAAGGAGAATTTCATTCACGAAAAGAGAAAGAAGCATATTAATAAATACTTGGAATCATCATGAAGAGGGCAGAGCCAACAAATTGAGCTTCCAGGCCTAAACCTAAAAATCCTCTCAGCTTCACATTCAGATGACCAGTCTACCTTTTTTTTTTTTTTTTTTTTTGAACCAGGGATTGAGCTCAGGGACACTCAGCCACTGAGTCACATCCCCAGCCCTATTTTGTATTTTATTTAGAGACAGGGTCTCACTGAGTTGCTTAGGGCCTCGCTAAGTTGCTGAGGCTGGCTTTGAACTCGCGATCCTCCTGACTCAGCCTCCCAAGTCGCTTGGATTACAGGTGTGCACCACCACGTCCGGCTTCAGTCTACTTTTAACTAGCCTAATTTTAACCATTTCTTCCCCATTCCAAAATGATTCCATTATAGACAGTCAAAAAAAAAAGAAAAGAAAAAAAGGGTATTACAAAACACACACTTCCTATTTTTTCCCCCAGTGGTACAGATTAAACTCAGGGCTACCCACAAATTAGGCAAATGTACTATCACTGAACTACATTCCCAGTCTTAAAACATAAACTTTAGATAATGCATTCATCTTCAGTTTAATCTGAAAACTAATATTAAAATGAAATTATAGAGATGGAAATGCTCTTTTGGTTCATAAGCAATTTAATAAGAAAAGTACATTTGATCCAATACAAACATAGTCAAGCAAAATGTAAAAGTATTAGATATTGAGCCAGTATACATATACTCAACCAAAATAAAATAATGTTGTGCCTATTTCAATGGCAAGACTTCATCTAAAGAACTTGAGGGGGTTTTGATAGATGAAGCTCAATAGTAGAGCATTTGCCTAGCATGCACAAGGTTCTGGGTTCAATTCCCAGCAGTGGGAAAAGAAAAAAAAGTTGAGGGGATTTTTGTTTGTTGTTTGGTACTGGGGACTGAACCCAGGGGCACTTTACCACTGGGCTACATTCCCAACTCCTCCTCCTTTTTTTTGTTTTAATTTTGAGACGGGGTCTCTCTAAGTTGCTTAGGGCCTCCCTAAATTGCTGAGGTTGGCCTCAAACTCGCAATCCTCCTGCCTCAACCTCCCAAATTGTTGGGATTACTACAGGCAAGCACCACTGTTCCTGACAGGATTTATTCTGATGTAGGCAAAAAAACAAAAAGTATCTCCAAAGATAGAAAAGGAAATACCCAACTTCAAACATAAGTCCCTTACTGATCATTCAAAATTATTTTTCCAATAATAGAGAAACAAGAAACAAGAAAGCTGTCATCCACAACTTCTGTCTTCAAACCTTACGTTAGTCTCTTCCTGACCTCCTTTCAATGTCATCTTCTAAACAAATTTCTCATCTCTCTTCTGAATTCCTACCATCATCTTCCTAGCTCAGAGTATCATCTCTATTACAATACTAATTCTTCTTGCCTTTAATATTGTCCCCTCAAATCCATATCTTGTCTAACTACAAAGAAACACATTTTAAAATATGTGAGCATGCCATTCATGCTTAAAACCTTTCAATGGCTCCCTGTCACCCAGAGAATAAAGTTAAAACTCTTTCATTCATTGAACAGTTGAATACTTATTACAACTCTTCCAAGCAGGAACTGTGCTATGCCTGGGGATATTTATGAAGCACTATTTAAAAATTTGCATTCTTCAGACACAGAATAATTTTTGTAGAATGAAGAAGTCAAGTAAATTCTTCCCAGGGGGGAAAAAAAAATGCAGCTGAGATCCCTTCTACTTTAAAAGATCCTATAACCTTTTTTTAAATTCATTCTTACTTGTGATTGTTTCAAATTAAAAGTTAAAGAAATCCCTTCAACTTCTAGGTTCAAAAATTCTTTTAGCATCTTTCTTATGACACACAACATACAGTTTAGGCTGTAAAATACTAAACAAAAATAGTGCACCTACCTCATTTAACCGTGTATAAACCAACCATGTATTAGTTTAATATATGTGCCAAATTTGAAAGACATAATTTAATTTCTCTACAATTCAACCCTTTAAATCATGCAATACTGAACTTCTAATTCACAAATGCTGAGGTTTAAACTACACTTCAGCATTTTTCCAGGAATTCAAAAACAAATGCCAAAGAATGGGTAAAAATATGATTTGGTTAGAATGGAATAAAAATGGTAACTAAGAGCCAGTCCACAATTTAATAAGACCATTTTATATGATAAACACTTCTCTTTAAGAGCATGGAAGATTTCATATATTCATTCATTCAATAAACATCTGAGTACATTCTATGTGTAAAGCACTATTCTAACCACAAAGAATACAACATGAAAAAAGAAAAACAAAATCCCTTCCCTCATGGAACACAAATTTAATACAGAAAATAATTAATAAAATTAATTTTAAAGGGGTTATGATGTTTTGGTTGGGTCTTGAAAGGAAGGACTTAAAATTTGATGTTCTTCAAATTCAAATATCTCAAAGTTTCCTCTATGTTTAATTTTAAGCAAGTGTGTTAAATAGATTCTAATTAGATACTCTTAATCTGAACTATTTACTACTCTGAAACATATACATTATTCCAGATGAAAATTACAATAATTTAATATTTAATGTTATTATCCTAATAATAAAAGTTCTTTAAATCATCTGATCACTATTTAGCCTTTCTCCCCTCAACTTTCAATGAAATTAAGTTTTGCCTAGGCGGGCACAAATGGTACACGCTTGTAATCCCAGACGCTCAGGAGGTTGAGGCAAGAGGATCACAAGTTCAAAGCCAGCAACAGCATGGCGCTAAGCAACTCAGTGAGACCCTGTCTCTAAATAAATAACAAAATAGGGCTGGGGATGTGGCTCAGTGATTGAGTGCCCCTGAGTTCAATTCCTGGTAACCAAAACAAGAAAAAAAAATTTATCTAAATTTGATAAGCTAGTAGAAATATTAAAATATGTCAATCCAATCTGTTTCATGAAACAAAAGGCAGCCTTTAAGTTTTGCAATCATATGGTCCACAGCAATGGAAATCTACCAGGAGGATTTCAACAAAATTTGACATAAAGTAGAGATAATAATGATAAGTATGTATGGGTAAAGCCCACAGTTCAAAACTCACTAGTTTACAGTACTCCAAAGTTGTTAGATAATTAGCTTTTAAAAGTCTACAATTTACTAAAAGCTTTTCTTGGTAAGATATTATTTTGGTTTTCTTTTTTAATGAGAAAATATGATGTTCACAAAGTATTAATGACAGTGGATAGTAAAGTACTTTATAACAGGAATAAAATAAATCCTACATACAAATGCGGATTTACATAGAAGGGACAAAACTTTGTTCTAACTGGAATATACATGTTCTGGACTAGATTTCCCTCCCTGCCTGCAATTCTTCTGCCAACAACTAGCCTGCTCAAAACTCAGTTACAATGCTAGCTAGGAGAACACGCCTCAAGAATGGTAGTCCTATCTTACAGGATGCACTTACTTTGAATCAAATATTGTTTTCCCAACAGCCAGAATACATGGGCCCGAAAACTAAGAGACAGAAGCAGAAGAAGTTCATGCGATACTACCCCTAAAAACCCCATTAGCAGTTTTATTTCCAGTACCTCCAACTTGGATATCTTTGACTTGGAGATCTTGGTTCCCATGGAAGGAATGATTCCACTAGGATCCACTGAAATGGATGCTGATGCTACCTCATGATCACTGTCTCCATGACCCTAAATCAGAATTTCTCAACTTGGCATCACTGACATCGTACATTTGAAAATTCTTTCCTAATAGGGGCTGTCCTGTGCATTGTAGGGTGCTCTATCCACTAGATGCCAGCAGCTTTGCCCTCCCAAAGTTGTGACAATTAAAAACATCTCCAGACATTGCCAATGTCCCCTAGAAGTCAAATTACCCCCAGTTGAGAATCACTGTACTACATCAACATCAAAGACGACGCTTATTCTATTAGATGGTGTTATTCAGCCTGATTATCAAAGAGATACTGCTACTACAAAAAGAGGACAGGAAGGACTATGTCTGACACTTCAAGGAATGTATGAAACGTCTCTGAACTTATATGTATAAGAGCAAAAGTTAATGAAAAAATACAACCACACAATCACACACACCCAAGTGTGAAGCAGGACTCTGAGGATTCATATCTTCCCTAAGGCTTACCCCACCAGCTGAAGTTCAGAATGAGGGCCAAGGAAATGTGGACTGGCAGAAGAAAGAAGTTATAAATATGAACTGCAATCTCTCAACTAGTAACAGAAGCAAGGTCTATAGCAGCTACACATATTTTCTTCCATGCTTAGTATGGAGACAAAGATACTGTGAGTATATAAATCAATTTCTTCTCTCTTTTCCTCAATGTTATTTTTTGGCAGGGAGTACCAGGGATTGAACCCAGGGCACTCAACCCCTGAGCCACATCCCCAGCCATTTTTATTTTTTATTTTGGGACAGGGTCTCACTAAGTTGCTTAGGGTCTTGCTAAATTGCTGAGGCTGGCTCTGACTTTGTGATCCTCCTGCCTTAGCTCCAGAGCATGGGCCACCACCCCAGGCTGGTTCTCTTCTCGACATTATACAAACTCTATTAGCAAACGTTAGCTTTACAATTTGGGTAGCAGGATATTCAGACAGGACTTTTTTTTTTTTAGTTCATTGCACACAAATGGAGTACAACTATCATTTTCTACTTGTACACAAAGTAGAATCATACAATTTTTTTCATACATATACATAGGCTAAAGATGTTTGTCTCATTATTCCTTCTCCACCCCTCCCCACCCCTCAGTTTCCTCTATACAATTCACCCCTTCTCCGTTCTTCCCATACCTCCGCCCACCCCCACTATGTGTCATCAACCACTTATAAGAGAAGTCATTCGGCCTTTGGTTTTTTGGGATTGGCTTATCTCACTTAACATGATACTCTCCAACTCCATCCATTTACGAGTCATATTAACACAATCCAGAACTGGATAGTGTAACTATCACACCCAGAAATGGATACAATGAATTGGAAATTTGCTTCTCATTTTAGGAAGAGGGTAAGGACATCTTCATTTTTACAAGTAATATTTCCACCTTGTCTGTCAAAAGTCTAGAGTCCTTTTTTTCTTGTACAGAAGATGAAATACTATTTAAAGGCATATGTGGCAGATGAACAAAGGGGTACTCTGTACTAAACTACTATCTCTCACCCTCAAACCTATCCTCTATACTTTGTTTTCTTTTTTTTCCTTTTTTTTTTTTTTTTTTTTTGTTTGTGAGATAGATACAATACCTTCATTTTACTTAGTTTTCTGTTTGTTTTATGTGATGCTGAGGATCAAACCCAGGGCCTCACATGTGCTCCACCACTGAGCTATGACCAGAGCCCTATACTTTTTTTCTGATGGTGGGGCTACTATATAAATTTTTTGCCAGCTGACTCATTGTTAAGGTTCTGCCAAGAAGACACTAAAAAGATACCACAAGACTGAGAGAGGGTTGATTCTCCCTATTTGTTTCTTATTTCTGTCAGCATCACCCCAGCTCAATTTTTCTATAAAACATAGTAAAACAAAGATTCCTTACATTTGATATAGTTTTTAGAGGTTAAGCAGAGACTAGACTATTAAATGTTTTTAAATGATTCTGTGAAGGACAATCAGAATTATTCCTAAACCCTGTGATAAGAGGACTGGGGATGTAACTCAATGGTTGAGTGCTTGCCTAGCATGCACAAGGCCCTGGATTCAACCCCCAGTACAGGGAGGAGGAGCTATGGCTGGAGCCAAGCACAGTGGAAAATGCCTGTAATCCCAGTTGCTCAAAAGGCTGAGGTAGGAAGATCACAAGTATGAGGTCAGCCTGAACAACTTAGCAAGACCTGTCTCAAAACAAAATTTTAAAAAAGAAATGGAGAAAGCCAGTTGGGGTGGTACATGCCTATAATCCCAGCTGTTCAGAAGACTGAGGCAGGAAGATTGCAATTCAAGACCACCTGGGGCAAATAGCAAGACCTCACCTCAAAATGAAAAATGAAAAGGGCTGGGGATATAACTCAGTGGTAAAAGCACACATGGGTTCAATCCCCATTAACAACAACAACAACAAAAAAGGCTAGGACACAGCTTAATGGTAGAGTGCTTGCCTAGTAGCATAACTCCCTAGGTTCAATCCCCAGTACCACTTTAAACACACACACACAAAACAAAAAGCAAAAAACTACGGCCTATATAAAAATTTAGAAAAAAATAAGGAAATATAGGAATATATTTCTATGTATTTGAAACAATCCAAAATTAAAACTAAAATATCTGTTAAAAATGACAATTCTCAGGCTGGGGCTGTAGCTCAGTGGTAGAGAGTGGCAGAGTGGTAGCATGTGTGAGGCACTGAGTTCGATCCTCAGCACCACATAAAGATAAATAAATAAAGGTATTGTGTCCATCTACAACTAAAAAAATATATATATTTTTAAATACCAATTCTCCCAAAATTGATCTGTATTCAACACAATCCCTATCAAAATGAACAAGATGATCCTAAACCATACGTGTATATGCAAAGAATCTAGCCTAGTTAAAACAATTTGAAGAACAAAGTTGGAGAACTTACACTATTTGATTTCATATCATTCTATAAAGTACAATACTATGCAATATTGGCATAACAGTAGGCATACAGAATCACATATAAAAATTAACTAAAACTGAGTCAAACCTTAGTATAAAACCAAAAACAATACATTTCTCCAAATACTAGGAGAGCTGAGTGTGGTGATGCATGCCTATAATCCCAGCAACTCTCAGGTGGACAGGAGGGATCACAAGTTCAAGGCCAGACTGGGCAACTTAAAAAAACCTATCTCAAAAAATAAAAAAAGAGTTTGGGATGTAGCTCGGTGGTAGAGTGCTTTGGGCTCAATCTCAGTACTGCAGGGGGAGAGAAAGGGGGAGGGGGGGGGAGAGGGGAAGAGAGAAAGAGAGAGAGAGAAAGAGAGAGAGAGAAAGAGAGAGAGAGAAAGAGCGCGCCAATTAGAGAGAATAGAAGAAAAATTTGTGACCTTGAATAAGTAAAGGTTTCTTAGATAATGAACAGCATGATCCTTTTTTTTTCTCCAAAAAACTGATAACCTGGCCTTCAGAAAAATTAAGAACATCTACTTTCACAAGACTACGAAAACAAAGACAACCCCAAAACTAGGAGAACATGTCTGTAAATCATAAATCTAATAAAAGATGTATATTCAGTACATATCACAAAACTCAGTAAAACCCAATTTTTAAAAACTGGACAAAAGATTTGCACACACATTCTACCAAAGAAAGTATTCAGAGGTAAATAAGCATATGAAAAGAAGCTCAATATCATTCTTCATTAAGAAAATGGAAATCAAAACCTCAGTGATATACTACAACACCCACTAGAATGGCTATAACTTAAAAGAAGAGAAAGAAAAATAAATGTTTGAAAGGATGTGGAATAACTGGAACTCTTATAACTGCTGTAAAATGTTAAAATCACTTTGGAAAATAGTTTCACAGCTTCTTTAAAAATTAAACACACACCACATGAGCCCGTCATTCCACTCCTTTGTATATACTCAAGAGAAATGAAAGTAAACATTCACACAAAGTCATATCAGGAATCTTAGAGACAACTTTATTTGTAATGGCTGAAGTTTGGATTGTTCACAGTTATCCATCAACAGATGAGTGGGATAAACAATTTGTGATACCTTCATTGAGACAAAATAGTTCAATGGTTTTGAATCCCCCTAGCAATGGAATAGCAGTAAAAAAAAATATTTTAAAGAGGGCAAGAGGAAATTTTTGTGGGCAATATATGTTCATTATCTTAACTGTGATGATGGCATCACAGGCTTATAGGTATCAAAACTCATCAAACACACTCATTGTGTCTTTTAAACACATGCATTTTAGTATATGCCAAATTTTACCTTAAAATAAAAGCCGCAGAAATATTATTCTAGAAAAAGCAATAAAGTTCCAAAATTAACCAAAAAAAAGGCAATATTCTTGTATATTTACTGACATACTCAATTGAGTATCCTTCACTGTTTCTAAGGGTTTTGCACTTCTATTTGAGACATTTTCTTTCCACCTGAAGAACTTTCTTTAGTAATCTTATAGTACAGGTTTGCTGGTAATAAATTCTCTTAGCTTTTGTTTTAAAGTGGCTTTATTTCATCTTTGTTTCTGAAGGATATTTCTGCTGGAAATAGAATTCAAACTTCACAGTTTGTTCTCTTTCTTGACACTTTAAGAATGTTTGTTTCTACCTGTGTGTTGAAAAGTTAGCCATCAATTATATCATTGCTCTTTGGAGGGGACAGGTACTGGAGATGGAACCCACTGAGCTATATCCCCAGCCCTTTTCTTTCTTTTTTGCTTTGAAACAGGGTCTTACTACCTTGCCCAGGCTGGCCTTAACTGACAATCCTCCCTGCTCCATCTTCCAAGTAGCTAGGTTTATGCATAATATTGCTCCTTTGAAAGTAGTCTTCCCTCCTGCTTTTAGGAGTATGTTTGTTTTTTCTTTTGGGGATTTTTTTGTCTTCAGTTTTCGACAGTTCAATGAAGATATACCCAAGAATAGTTTTCTTTGTATTTACTGTGCTTAGAGTTTGCTACACAGCTTGAATTATGGGTTGATACCTTTTATCAGTTTTGGAAAACATTTTACCATTATCTTTTCAAGTATTTGCTTCCACAATTATCTCTCTTCTCTACCTCTGAGTCTCCAATTACATATGAGACTTTATATTAGTGTCCCACTGTTCCACTTTTTCCATTCTTTTTCTTTTGGCGCGCGCGGGGGGGGGGGGGGGGGGGGGGGCGGGGGCCCTTCTGGGGATTGAACCCAGAGGCACTTAATCACTGAGCCACATCCCAGCCCTTTGTTGTTGTTGCTGTTGTTTTTAATATTTTTAATTGTAGATGGATACAATACCTTTGTTTATTTGTTTTTATGTGGTGCTGAGGATTGAACCCAGTGCCTCACACATGCTAGGCAAGCACCATACCACTGAGTTACACCCCCAGTCCCTCCCAGCCCTTTTTATTTTTTATTTTCAGACAGGGTCTCACTAAGTTGCATAGGTCCTACTAAGTTGCTTAATGAGGGCCTCGCTAAATTGCTGAGGCTGGTTTTGAACTTGTGATCCTCCTGCCTCAGCCCCCAGAGCTGCTGAGATTACCAGCCTACACCACCACGCCTACCCACTTTTTCATTTTTTTTCTTCCTGTGCTTCCCTGCAAGTTCAGTATTTCGCCACAAAATTGATGCCTCCACATAATCACTGAACCCAGTTTTTTCAGTCCAAAAATTGGTAAATAATCTTTCACTGCTTATTCCTCATGATATAATTCTGTTATCATGCCACCTAAAAGATTAACCACAACAGCAAGGTATTCCCCAGTGGTATATGAATGTACATTTTGTCTTCCTGCACATTGTGAAATAGAAACCTAGAATTCTCAGCACACATGAAGTCAGCATATTTCCAAAAGCCAACTTGCATGGTTTGTTTAGAACAGCACAGAACTAATAGTAAACACATTATATGAGTTGCAACAAGAACCATTCACCTCACAATGAAACAAATGATAGTGACACAGAATCTTTAGACACAAGATTAAATTTGGGGTCCATACTTCACAACACTAGTAAATTTTCCCAAATATAATATTTTGACTATTTAGCACAAATCAATAACAACTAATAATTTTTTTCAGACCTGTTTACTAAGCTAAACTGTCACAAAGAAACTATGTGCATAGATGTGGACTTTTCAATTTTAACATATATTCATGAGTATTCCATGAATCTTGCACCAAAGACAGTTTTGTAATAAATAATTTTTAAGTAATACAAAGGGTACCGGGGATTGAACTCAGGGGCACTCAACACTGAGCCACATCCCCAGCCCTATTTTGTATTTTATTTAGAGACAGGGTCTCACTGAATTGCTTAGTGCCTCGCTTTTTGCTGAGGCTAGCTTTGAACTTGTGATCCTCCTGCCCTCAGCCTCCTGAGCAGCTGGGATCACAGGCTACACCCATCGTGCCAAATAGCATATTGATAGAAGAGTTCAAACAATTAAACATTCAGAATAATTAGAGACTTGAAAAATAAAATGTCAAAATATTGAAAAGATTTTAACATATATTATAATCAAAGAGATAAGGGGCTAGGATTGTAGATCAGTGGTAGAGGCCTGCCCAGCATACAGAGGCCCTGTATTTGGGTTTGATTCCCAGTACCCAAAAAGAGAAGACTGAGGAAGTAAGGACATGAACCACTAGAGTACATGATATAATACTAACAGATTATTAAAAACAGAACTATTCAATTTTTACTTCTAATTATTCAAAAAAAAATGATCTTCAAATTTGAAAGAGCACTGCTGAACTCTCAGATAAAGCATGAAAACACCACCTACCTGCTTTGTCTGAATTCATGTTTACATAAATTAATCCAAGGGTATAGACAAAACTTGGAAACATGATAAGTAAACTTTGAGAAGTCAGGAAGAATAGGTGCTAGAGTAGAAATGAGGAAATGCTGCTCCAGTTGTCAAATATAAGACTGAGTAAAGGTGTCTTATGACTTGAATCTAAAACTATCCCCTAAACAGTTCATGTATTAGGCAATGTAGCAATGTTCAGACTGAATTATGAAAGCTGTAACTTCATTGGTGGGCTAATGCATTTGATGAATTAATAATATAAATGGACTATGGAGTGGTAACTGAAGGCAAGTGGGGTGTGGTTGGAGGAAGTAAGTCCCTGAGGGTATGGCCTTGAACTCTTATCTGTCCCTGGCCTTTCCCTGTCTCTGCCTGCTTCCTGGTAGCCATGACCTGAGCAGCTTTCCTCTACCATGCCCTTCTGCCATGATGTTTTGCTTCACCTCAAGCCCAGAGCAATGGAGTAAGCTGACCATAGACTGAGATCTCTGAAACTGCAAGCCCAAAATAAACTTTTCCTTCTTTCAGTTGCTCTTCTCAGGTAGACTGCTGTGATGAAATGCTGATTAGCACAAGATGAAAATGTGATCTCAGTACTATAGACTAAATGCCAACATCCAGATAATTCTAAGACTGACTATTATACAGATAACTTCTTAACCCCTATACAGCGAAACAGATTTATTACTGATGATGAAATCTTACCTGTGTAAAATGCTTTTGAGTTCAGAGTTTACAAAGTACCCTCATACCACAATCTTTGATTTTCAAAGAGACTTGTGAAAAAAGGGCAGGTTTCTCTACAACCTGCACATTTTATTTATATATATACATGTATATGTATATATACACACACACATATAAACATATATATAGTTAGTTGCAGATGAACACAATACTTTTTTAAAAATTTTTTTTAATTGTATTGTTGATGGACCTTTATTTTATTCATTTATTTATATATGGTGCTGAGAATTGAACCCAGTGCCTCACACATGCTAGGCAAGCACTCTACCACTGAGCCACAATCCCAGCCCCCAATTCCTTTATTTTATTTATTTTTGAATGCAGTGCTGAGGATGAAACCCAGTACCTCACACATGCCAGTCAAGCGCTCTAACATTGAGCCACAACCCCAGCAACCTGCACACTCTTAAATACATTAGGAATTTCAGGGCTCAAGACAGTTTGATTTGCTGAGGTTATAACTCACTCCAGTAAAAAACTAGGACTCAAATCAAGTCTTCTGATTCCTAATGGAATTCTGCTTTTATATCATACAGTTCTTAAAGTTAACATGAGTTAAGACTAAGTTATGCTGAGATGATATAAGGGATTGCTTCAAAATAATGGAAAGGTCAGAGCTGGAAATGGGTAGAATGTGAATGAAAAAAGATTAGGCAGAAGCTGGCAGTAGATATATGGGAATTAATTTATAATCATCTTTCTATTTTTGTAATGCTTGAAATCCGTCATAAAACTCAAAAACATACAAACAAGTCAATTAACATTTTCAATAGGTTTACTACATTGGTAATACAAGAATACCAAAGACACAGTATACCTGAAGATCAGCATTTTTTAAGACATTTATTAAAGTGTCATGTAATGCCCTCATCTACAAAAATATTGAGAGAAAAAAAATGAAAAATGGTATGCCTAACTATTGACTTCCTTTGAATCAAAAGGAAAACAAGATGGTGAGAAATCTTAGAAATACACCTTTTGTTGAAGAATGAACTAAATTTTTCTTGGGGTTAAGGGAAGATCCAGGGAGTAATTAAGATCTGTCTTTAAGTATTTTTAAAGTAAACAGACAAACTTATTCTGTCAAGTTATAGAGGATAGAATTAACAACCACGAATGGAAGACTCAAAAAGGCCAAATTCCGCTGGGCGTGGTGGCGCACGCCTGTAATCCAAGCAAGCAACTTGGGAGGCGGAGTCAGGAGGATCGAGAGTTCAAAGCCAGCCTCAGCAACTTAGCGAGGCCCTAAGCAACTCAGTGAGACCCTGTCTCTAAATCAAATACAATATAGGGCTGGGGAGGTGGCTCAGGGGGGGAGCGCCCCTGGGTTCAACCCCCCACAACAAAAAAAAAAAAAAAAAAAAACAAACTCACTCTTGCCACACAGTGACACATGCTAATCCTGGCAACTCTGGAGGCTGAGGTAGAAGGATCACAAGTTCAAGACTAGTCTCAGCAACTTAGCAAGGCGCAAAGCAACTCAGTTAGACTGTCATAAAATAAAAATATAAAGGGCTGGAGATGTGGCTCAATGGTAAAATGCCTCTGGGTTCAATACCTGGTACCAAAAAAAACAAAAAAAACAAAAAAAACTTCACTCTTCCTTATGGTTCATGACTCATGTACTACTCACTACCAAACCTTATCACAGTCAACTATTTTCTAGCTATTTTCTCCTCATTAAAAAAAAAATACTTGGCTCCTAGCTCAGTTTCTCCTTTATCCTACATCTACCACCACTTATCTAGGCCTGATAAATACAGGATTCCCCATTAAATCTGAATTTCAGGGCTGGGGTTGTAGCACAGTGGTTGAGCACTCGTCTTGCATATGTGAGACACTGGGCTAAATTCTCAGCACAACATTAAAAATAAATAAAAGGTTTTTTTAAAAAAAGTTAATTCTTTAAAAAATTTGAATTTCAGATAAACGAGCAATTTTTTTAGTATAAGCAGGCTTCATGCTATACTTGGGCAATACTTATACTAAAATTTATTCATTGTTAATCTGAAATTCAGATTTAACTGAGCATCATATTATTTCTACATGCTAAATCTGGTAACCCTAATTTGGGTGACTTCATGTCAATATAGACTACCTATCCAACATCTGGTCCTCAACTTCTCTTACCTCCTCAATTCTAGTGACTAAGACAAGGTCCCCAAATTCAGCAAGTCCTTACTACTGTCCATATTGCTAAGTAACCCTTACACTGCTCTCTAGCTCTCCATCTACCCCAACAGTTATTATAATTAAACCGATTCTTTCCTTCTCTGTCATCTCACATCTTTTTTTTTTTTTCTTTTTGCGGTGCTGGGGCTTGAACCCAGGGTCTTTTACTTAGGAGGCAAGCACTCTACCAACTGAGCCCTCTGTCATCTCACATCTTCAATGTGACCTCACATTTTTTTTAATGGGACTGATTAAATTTTGTGTAGTACAACCATATAACCATCCTTTACAACTCTAAAACCCAGCCAGGTACAGTGGTGTACACCTATAATCCTAGTGACTCTGGAGGCTGAAGCAGGAGGATTACAAATTCAAGGCCAGCTTCAGCAATTCTGCAAGACCCTCAGCAACCTAGGGAGATATTATCCCAAAAAGATAAAAAGAACTGGGGATTGTAACTCAGCAGTAAAAAACCCAGGGTTCGATCCCTAGTACACACGAAGTCTAAAACCCCATATCCTACTCTTATGTTAATCTTACACTACTAGAATTTAAGATTGTAATTTTTATACAGATATTTAGTCACATTATATACTTTAACATTCATTTACTTTGTTATTTTTCTGATTATAAAAATACATGCTCAGAATAGAAATTTCAAAAATTATTTTAAATATTAAGAAAAACTAAAAGTACATATAGTCCCCGAATATGTTACATGTAAAAGAAAATGTAATCATATGCAAAGTGTTCGTATTACAAGTTAAAAGAGGCAGATTACAAAACAATGTATCTCATTCAATTCCAACACCTAACAATAATAGTAGTTAACAATTACTGAGCGCCTTCTGAGTCAGAAACTGTACCACATGCTTTACATATATTTCCTTATGTAAATCTCAAAAGCACCTCTGCAAAATAGATACTATTTTGTGGCATTGGGGTATATATTTGTATCTGGCAAGTAGAGATCTCTCTCTCCTTCCTGATCATGATGTGAGCGGCTTCCCTCTACCACACTCTCCTGCCATGACGTTCAGTCTCACCTTGAGCCCTGCGGAATGGAGTCAGTCTTCTAGGGACTAAGACCTCTGAAATCACGAGGCCCCACATAAACTTTTCCTCCTTTAAAATGTTCTGGTCATGGGCTGGGGCAGTAGCTCAGTGATAGAGCACTTGCCTAGCATGTGTGAGGCACTGGGTTCAATCCTCAGCACCACATAAGAATAAATAAATAAAGTAAAGGTATTCTGTTCATCTACAACTTAAAAATCTTATTTTAAAAAATTGTTCTGGTCAGATCTTTTAGTCACAGCAGTAAAACAGCTGACTAAAACAGCTGCCCACATTTGACCAAAACAAAACCTATCCTATCCTATTCCCAACTGCAGATTCACTTACCAGAGACCGAAAGATGAAACATAATAGAAACACAAATGCTTCTCTTTTATTCTCAATTACACAAAAAGAATAAGACCTGCCTAGCATATAACAGCACATTTAAAGGATATTCTAAAAGACAAACTGAAGAATTTGAGAATTGTTATGAGAAAAAGAAAAACTGAAAAAGTAAATATAACAAGAAAAACAAACTCCCAAGAATCCAACATAAGGTACTCTAATACTACTAAAGCTAAGAGTTGCTTCAAATTCAATCAACTCCTAAGTGAAAAGTTCTTAGAGTATGAAAATCAACCTTACAAAACTGGACTGTAATGCCAAGACAAAAAAATGAAATAAATGCATCATCTCATATTTATAATTATATATTCCTACTGGCATTCTCATCTCACCTTTAGGATTCAACTCTCCTCAACTAAAATTCTACAGTGAGTATAATGTTAGAAAACTAAATAAAGGAAAATAATGTTACAACCTCTAGTAGCCAAAGAAACTTTAATTAATAGAGTGATAAGGAAAAAGATAAATAATGAAACCAAGGATAGTGTTTAAACATTTTGTCTATTTCTAACATACAGCAAACCAAAAAAGATTCACAGGTACTCTAACATGAACACAAACGTGGAAGTGTAATGTAATGTGTGTGAGCGAAGATGCCACAATGCATCCCAAATTTTAATTACTTGTGCTATCCATAAAATTTAGACCTTTTTGGTTAAGCTCTATTTATTGAAGTAACTGATTGAAGGATTAAGATGCCTACATGCTCTAGTTTAAACTTAGTAAACTACATACGTAATGATTATAAACAAGTTGCTCTGCCTGTAATTTTACTTTTTCCCAGAGTAGAAATAATAATCACCAAACTCCAAAGAAGGAATAGAAAAACACTATATAGATAACGTTTTTATGACTACTTATAGTTTCTTTTCATGTAAAAAATTCAACCCTAAGACACAATGTGAGTAGTGCATGTATTATCCCCATTTTACAGATGAAAACTGACATTCAGAGAAGTAAAGGAACTGGCCAAGACCACAGTGCAATATACACAACCAGGAGTTTTTTTTCTTTTCTCCTTAATTTTTTTTTTTAATTTTTGCAATACTAGGGATTGAACCTGGGGTGCTCTACACTAAGCACTGAGCTATATCCCTAACTCTTTTCATTTTTTGAAACAAGGTCTTACTAAATTGTCAAAGGTGACCTCGAACTTGTGATCCTCCTGCCTCAACCTCCTAAGTAGCTGGGATTATGGGAATGTGCCACACAAGAGCTTTTTCTTACGTCCAAGTTTACTGCCTCACAAACTTAGTAAGAGTTGTTTTCTCATGCCCAAATGACTTTGAGGACCACCCAAGAAAACCTGACAACAATTAAACAGAAAAGGATCACCTGATATGGTTATGAGCCATAATTATCGAAAAGGTCGTTATCTGAGTATAAAATGATGATTAAAAATAAGTTAAATGTCATTAAAAATGTTTCTGTATGGGCATGTGTTACTGTGCCTGGTTTATTTTTTCTTTTTGATGTTATCATAAATGGAATCAATTTCTTAATTTCATTTTCAGATTGTTCACTGCTAATGTACAAAAATATAATTGATTTTGTATATTTGTCTTGTGTCCTGCAACCTTGATAAAGTTGTTTATTCTAATAGTTTTGTTGTGGTGGTTGTTTTCTTAGGATTATCTACATACATAAGGTCATCTCATCTATGAAGGTATTTTTTACTTCAAAAGGAAAAAAAAAGTTAGTTTCTGGGCTCAATGACGGAGTGTTTATCTCATGAGCATAATTCCCTAGGTTCCATTCCTGACACATCAACAAATTTTTTTAAAGTTTCTATTTACTAAATTTTTTAAAGTTTCTATTTACTAAATTAAAGCAGGCCTCTTACATGCTGCCTTGCTTGATTAGAGGGAAGGGACCTGTAAAGGAGGGGGAAAACATTTTATCAGGAAAATTTGAATAAGTCTCTGAAATAGGATAAGATACTTGAAGTTATAAAATATGAATAAGAGCAGGCAACAGCTTGTAGGCTGTAGTAACAATCCTAAACCAAACTAAAAGAGTGCCAGACTGTGGTTTAAAGAAAATATGCAATCTAAAAAAAAAAAAAAAAAAAAGAGAAAGAAAATATGCAATCTGGAACTGGGGATATAGCTCAGTTGGTTGACTGCTTGCCTTGTAAGCACAAGGCCCTAGATTCAATCCCCAGCACTACACAAAAAACAAAACAAAACAAAACAAAACAAAACAAAAAAAACCAATCTGGAAGTTTGCACCTTCAGTTATTGCTACTACAAAGTAATTAGTACCATTTATGGTAAAAATGTGTAACATTTTAGAATATAATTCCAAGTCTTTATTATAATAATAAGGAATTCCAAATTAGCTGGAGGCTATCTTGTCTCAACAGAAGTTCTTTTGATGATACAGTCAATGGCTCAAAAGTCACTCTTAAGTTACAAAGAATATTAAGAATATAACTATATGTCAGAGACATATAATATAATAACATTTGAAGTGGTTAAATATGCCTCCTATTGCAAATGCTTTACTAGACTTCAGTGAGAACACTATCAATACCAGTTATTTATATTTTTCAATGTTGAATCCAAACATACCTCTAAGAGAACTCTGTTTAGTGAAGGCTCTAAAGCATGGTATTATATAGAAATCTACAAGTTGCTGAAACCTCAAACTTAATTCAAAATCAGTACAATGTAAACAAATTCTCTGTTCTTCAAGGTCAAAATGGACATTGTCCCATCTTCTCCTCCTCACCCGCAAGAAAACGGAGTATTTAAAAAATATTAGATGAAACAAGCCAATGCTTTTATAAACACAATCTCCTGCAAAGAAACAGCTTAAGATACCCATATTCTACTTCAATATTGATTCTAAGCCTTTTAACAGTTTAAGCTGACCACAAACCTCCCCCTCCACTTCTATATAACATTCTCCTCCTCAAACTTCCTTTTAAAAAAAAAATGAGCCTTCCTATCATTCAAATTGGTAAATTTCTTTGCCAATTGCCTAGAAAATCCCAGGAATAAAATAGCTTTGATAATTCTTTAAGATGACCCATTTTTATTACAGTAAAGACCTTGCTGGGCGTGGTGTTGCACGACTGTAATCCAAGCGACTTGGGAGGTTGAGTCAGGAGGATCACGAGTTCAAAGCCAGCCTCAGCAACTTAGCGAGGCCCTAAGCAACTCAGTGAGACCCTGTCTCTAAATAAAATACAAAATAGGGTTGGGGATGTGGCTCAGTGGCCAAATGTCCCTGAGTTCAATCCCTGGTTCCAAAAAAAAAAAGGAAAGAAAGAAAGAAAAACCGTGATTCAGTATATGAGTTCAGTCTTTTTAGGGTAGGATACAACTTTTAGATGACCAAACTCATTTTAGTGACCTCAATCATAAAATCTAAGCCATTTGCTTAACTTTTGGTATTATTTTATAATACTAAAAAGATTTTTGTAGCTGTTATCTCATCTGGAAACTGAAACATATCCTTCAGAATAGGTTGATAAGCCTACAATTATTTATTTCTACATTGTTGAAGCATGATATGATCCATTCTAGAATTGCAGATGTATTGACATTTTTCTTTGCGTATTCTTGACCATGCTTGATGTTAGGTCAAATTGGGGCGGCTGCAGGGGGAGGGAGCAAAGTCACCTAGCAACACACTGTGCCAGAAGTGACCAATGAGGCAGACCTGCTGACCCTGACATCCACCTTGGGTCCACCTTTTCCTAGGCAGGACCCTTGATCCCTTTCCTCTGTATAAAAACCCTGAGCAACCAAAGCCATGTGCGATTTCTTGTGACTCTCCCACCCCGACTTTCACCCTGGGGGCTGGAGATTTCGCCCGGGACACAGACTCCAATAAATCTTAAGCTACTACTTTTGTGTGACTCTGGTGAACCCCCCTGGCGAGCTTACTCCTTTTGGCCACCCGCCACCTTTGCGAGCTTTACCCGCCGCCCTTTTGTGAGCTTTACACTTGAATAAATTAAAAATCTGGGTTCTTGAGTGGTAGCAGAATCATCTTTTTAAAAAAAAGAAAAAAAATAGAGCTTTTCTACGCCTCCCATCTCTTGTCTTATACAGCACAACTCCCAATGAAAACCAGTTTGCCTAACGTGGGTAAAACACAATTTTAATACACTGCTTACACTTAAAAGCATGTTGTTATAGTGTAACAATATAGCCCATATAGAACCCCACAACACTAAATTTAAAGGCTAAAACAAAAATGTCCCAGGACAGTCTAAGTAACTAAAAAAACAAATAAGGCATGCTAACTACCATATTATATCACTAAATTTTCATTTAAGGGCGAAAATTCTCCATGTTAAGCATATTTTTTTTAAAAATGTGGATTTAAGCAGGGAAAGGTGGAACATGTCTATAATTCCAGCTATTTTGGAAGTTTGATGCAGGAGGATAGAAAGTTCAAGGTCAGTCTGGGCAATTTAGGAGAACTTGTCTCAAAATAAAATAAAAAGGGTTGGGGATGTAGTTCAGTGGTACAGCACCCCTGGGTTCAATCTCCAGGACTACAAAAATATTTTTTTTAAAAAGCAGATTTAAGAAAAGAATCTAACTTTCTATTGGCCAACAAGTCAAATAACAAGAGTAATGTAAGAAGTTGCAATATTGAAAATAAAATGTAATTGGCCCAATTCACATAGTAACATTGACATCTTACTATACTTCCTTCCCAAACTTTAAGAACCATATTACATATGTGCCACAAATTAGATGTAAAGCAAGAAAACAGATCAATTACAGATATCCAAGTTACAGAAGGATGCTATTAGTACCCTAAGTATTTGTCAATGAATGCTAAAGTAAGGCTATATTGGAGAAGGTACACATCAGGGAATATCCAGACACTAGTCACTTTCCCTCATCTAGTGAAAAAACAATAATCAATTGGCTGTAAAGGCTGGGCATGGTGGTGCATGCCTATACTCCCAGCAACTTGGAAGGCTGAGGCAGGAAGATCACAAGTCCACAGCCAGCCTTGGCAGCTTTACAAGGACCTAGGCAACTTAGCAAGACCCTGTCTCAAAATTTAAAAACAAAAATGGGGGGGGGTGTGAAGACCAACTGGGGATGTGGTTCAGTGATTAAGCACAGCTGGGTTCAATTCCTCATACCAAAAAAAAAAAAAGAAGAAGAAGAAAAAGAAAATGTAGAAGACTTATGTTTGAATAATCTCAGACTTTTCAAAGTGTATGCATATATTTTTCTCAGATCATTGCAAAAATCTCCTTATGGAGAGCCTTACCACTAACACTAAGTAACAAAACCAAATCACAAAAGGCAGTTAATCAGATCTGAAATCTGATTCAAAAAATATGTTCACTCGCCAGGTGCAGTGGCCCATGTCTATAATCCCAGCACCGAGGCTGAGACAGGAGGATGGCAAGTTCAAAGACAGCCTCAGCAAAAGCTAGACACTAAGCTACTCAGTGAGACCTTGTTCCTAAACAAAATACAAAATAGGACTGGGAATGTGGCTCAGTGGTCCAGTGCCTCTGAGTTCAATCCCCAGTACACCCTCCCCTCGCAAAAAAATGTTCACTCAATAGGAAAAAACAAGTTCTTCCTTTAAGTTCACTTTTTTTAATCCCTTCCTAGTTAAAGTGTCATTTAATTTATAAAACGTAGGTTCTTACAGAAACCAAGTTAAATCCGTTTTTTATATTTTAAACAGCCAAAATCACCACATTTTTAGCCAATCCACCCTTTAACAAAGAATCTTATGCTGGGCACTGGGAGTGATTATGAAAATTCTAATGGGGGCTTCTTTTCAGAAATTTTATATCCTCTTGATAAAAAGGCAAAAGAAGAAAACAAAACTGTTTGACCAATCCTCCTAAGAGTGGAGAAACCTTACAGTGTGGTTCTGTAAAATCCCAAGTGACAAGGACACCAAGAAGAAAGACAGTAATGAGTTTAGTCTAAAAAGAGTTGGGGGGGGTGGTAATTAAGTTTTACAGGACACTAAAGGATGCGGAGGCATTGGAAAAGCAGAATTAAAGCATCATGTACATACACAAAGATAGAGAAGATGAAGTAAGAATGATATATACAAAGAGAATAAGCCAACCTGCCTGGGAAAATAGGTGCATGCTGAGGCATGAGATACAGTGTGGTAAACTAAGTGGGGTCAGCTCCCAACAGACTGTTATGTCACAGAGAGATGCTGTTAAAATATTAAAGTTGTGTTTTAATATTTTAAAATATTTTGAAAGAACCTTAAAGACTTTCTAGTCAATTCGTTTTCAACAGATGAAGAAATCAAGGATCTATAAGAGCTAATGGCTGGCATAAAGACGGAGGAAGAGAAGTGCAAAGTAAAACTCAGACCCCTATTCAGGAACCCCAGTCTAGAGATAGGCAAACACTGTATGAAAAAGAAAGTTCATCCCATCTGTTCAAGGATTAATAAGAACATCAATATATAAGGATGTAGAAATGTACACATAAGAAAGTAATGTGTCTTGGAAACCAGAAGAGATCAGTTCCTGAGGACAGTAGAAACATTACAGGGGCATTAAACTGAGCAAAGACCACTGTTTTGTTCTGTGGTACTGGAATGAAATCCAAAGGCACTCTAGATCTACATCCCCAGTCTTTTCTTCTTTTTCTTTTTTTTCTTTTTAAGAGACAGACTCTCCCCAAATTGCCCAGGCTGGCCTCAACCTCCCAAGTAGCTGGGATTACAGATATGGACCACTGTACCCAAAAACCACTGTGTTTGCCAGAAGGAATCACTTTCAAGAAAGCACCAAATCCGTTGTACCAAAAAGAAAAAAGAAAAAAAGCAAGCAGCAATCCAGGAGTAAAAAAGAGGCAGAAACTAGTTATCAGCGTTAGAAAGGAAAAGGGCAGATAAACTGTAGAGGTAGCAAGGTATAATGCAACAAAAGGAAGAAAAGGATTGGTCCACAAAGAAAGCTGTAGGAACAAGTAAATGTTTGATTTCCAAGAGAAAGGAAATCTAAGTAAGTTTGAAGGTGAAAAAGAAGAAGTCACATAAAGAAAGACTAAGTTAAATCCTAGGTAAGGTAGGGGTGTAAAGAACTAATTGAAGTATAGCTGGAAGAAAGTACTTAAAAAGTACTTTCAAAAAGATGAGTTCAAATAAAGAATAAGCATTATTTCTCACCCATAAAATACCCCTCACCATAAAAAATATTCGTTTTCAATTTATTATCAGGTCTAACAAAAATTACAGACCAGTATTTAAGAAGGGTAGATTTTTTTAAAAATCCAAAATAACTTCAAACTTTTACAAATCTATTTATCTGGCCAATTAGCATGTGGTTTGTAACATCAAAGACACTTGCCAATCATTTTATACTGTAAACTTTACATATTCCAAGGGCATTCTAATTAGCATTCATTCAATATGTAAGAACAACCAACCACTAAGGTATTATAAATTTTGAAATAAAAGTTTATTCCACACCACGTTCTCTAAATTTTTCATTTTTGGGGTTTTTTTTAATACTATCTCACTTGATTAGGTATGGAAAATGGTGCTTTGAGCGTTTTGGAATGAATCATTAAGATGACTGTTTTCAATTTTTTTTTTTTTAACTTCAAATAGCCATATTTTTCTTTACTCCCTATCAGAAAGACAGATGGGGCACAGAGGGCAAAATGAGGCACACAAGAAGGTTCTAATTTGTTAAGAAACTGGGCTAAAGAACCACACCTTCAAGCTACAGGCCTAAAACTCTCCAGTTTCAATTTGGAAACTTATTTGGTGCCATAGACAGGTTAAGGAGACTGACGAAAATGTAACTGATAAATTCAGCTTTCTGGCTGTCCATCTTTACAACTGCCATGTCCCTAATCAAGGAAGGAGGCAATCCCTCTTAAAATAAGTAACACTCATTCAACTTAGGCCATAAATAAATATTAGGTCTAGATGTAATATCAGCAAATTGCAGAAATTTTCTTTTACCCATTTGGAAGCAAGGACTTGAGCTCAAAATGTCAAGATGAACAAATAATAATTTTTATAAAAAGTGAAGATGGAACACTATCATTTTTTTAATATATTTTTAGTTGTCAATGGACCTTTATTTTATTTATTTATTTATATGCAATGCTGAGAATCGAACCCAGGGCCTCACACGTGCCAGGCAAGCGCTCTACCACTGAGTCACAACCCCAGCCCCCTACCATTTCTTTTAACTGGGTACTGCACCATGTTGATGAACAACAGTCATCAAAATTCAACATGTCTGCTGGGCGTGGTGGCACATTCCTGTGATACAAGCGACTTGGGAGGCTGAGGCAGGAGGATAGTGAGTTCAAAGCCAGCCTCAGCAACTTAGCAAGGTCCTGAGCAACTTAGGGAGACCCTGTCTCAAAATAAAAAAAGTTAAAAGGGGTGGGTGCTGGGGATGCAGCTCAGTGGTTAAGCATCCCTGGGTTCAATCTCCGGCAGCAAAAACAAAAAAAGGAAAAATTCAACAGGTCTGTTATCAGCAGTGGTTAGTAATGCGCTTCTGTTTCATTTACAATAAATATTACAAGCACAACTAAAATAGCAATTTGCATAAACAGAGTTGCCATCTTTAGACATGCACATGCTCCCTGGAGACTAAAGTACTGCAACATACATGACTTGGTTATAATAAAAAAGGAGAAGCTTGACTCCCCTTGGAGCCGGTGAAACAAGTACAAACAATATATGAAAAATTCAAAAAATTTTAGTCAAAATAATTAAGATTCTTATACAAATATCTCTCAATACATGCAGAGCTTTTTCCCAACCCTCAATAAAAAATGTGAACTCTTCTAACTGTACTTATGGATTAGTAAAACAAATTCTATGGAATACTTAGAAAAAGTATTCCTGATTATCCAACATTCAATACTTTTCATAATGAGGCTCCTGTTATTAGGTCTATCACAGCAAACACTCAGTGCCTCGGTTTTCTCACTGGAGACATCTCCAAACTTAAGATGAACTCTAATTTGAATTAAACGTTTATTACTTCTATAATTAATAAGCATACATAAGTACCTTATGTTAAATATTGACAACGGCTCTACTTTTGCTTCTCAAAGTCAGTGGACTTTAACTCTTTGAGAAATAATGTCTTATGTATCTCTCTCTTAATTACAACATAATACAGAAAAATAGTGTTTTAAAAACTTAAGTCCTTAACTTTTAACAGATGGCAGTGAGCTTGACTCCATAATACACATAACAAAGCAAACAACAAAGCCTAAGATCTTTTAATATTAGGTACAGAAAGAAAATGTTGCATTACTGGGCACACTAAAAAAAATGCCTCTTTTAAAATTTAGAGAACTCTCTCTTTCTTATAGGATAAATAAGCCTATCAACAGCTAAGAAGTGAAGAATTTATTTTTTAAATAGAATTTTTTTAATTTTTAAAAATTGCGAAAACCTGTGATGTGAATCCTTCAAATTCCTACATTCAGATTATGCTGTCCACAAGATGCAGTTTTTGGGTTCTTGTGTGTGCCTTTTAAATCCTTTTTTCAAATTTGTGAGAAAGTATTTTTTATTGTTTTAAATTTAATGCTATATCAATAATGCAGTCTATCTTACAAAGTAACATTTTACTTCATCAGATTAGTAGTACTGTTGATTTAGATGCCTTTTGCTTTGGAAACAGGGTGAATGAAAAAACTCCTTCAAGTCTCTATCAGCTTTGTAATTCTATTTTATCTATGTAACTTATTCTGTTTCCTCTGCCTACTCCCTCATATCTGTCAGGAGGGTCAGAAACACCAAGTCCTATAAGGAAATGTTTATGGATCAAATAAAAGAGGAGCCTTTCCCCCCATCGTTCAGCTCCTGTAATGTTTTATGATTATACCCAGTACTTAGAATAGATTGACTCAATCCTAAACAATTCCTTCATCACAGAAAACCCTCCACAGAACCGTAGTTGCAAAAAGCATCCCTTTTAAAACCAACCCCAACTACCTACAGCAGCACGAAGTCAAACTCTCACTGACAAGAAGGCTATGTGTGCATTCAACTCTGAACAACTCCAGAATTAGAGTGTGAAAGTCAAGGAATAAAAAGTCACCTCCCTAAGCTATGAAACTTTTTTTCCCCACATCCCAAACATTCTCAATGAAAGTTCTCTTGTCAACCAAGGGACAAGAGTCAAAAACACTAGCATAATTATGGGATCCAGGACCACATCCCAGCTGCCCTTGCTCTATGTTGTCAGTGGCTCACAGGCAGTTTTCCACTTTCCTTTCACCCTCTCCTCTTTCTCATTCGAGAAAGCAATATTCACATCTCAGACCGCTGGCAAGAAAAGGGGAAGGGGGCTTGCCAAAGAAAGAAAATAGGGGGAAATTTTTCAGAACCACCGTGTCCAATGCCAACAGCAATGTAGAAGGCAATCTTGTGTAACTGGGTTATGGGGGGGTCTCCCAATGGGGTATTAAAAAGATGTGCAGTGTGGGTGCACTTGGAGCTCTGGGGCGGACTGAAACCCTGGAGCAGAAAGTAAGAAAACCTGTGCTTTCCCTGCTTTCTTCTACTCTTCCCCCTCCAAGAGAGGAAGCTACAGAACCTGGGGGAGGGGCGGGATGTTACCGTTCCACTGGGGGTAGACAAGACAGGCCTTTGGGTTCCTTTAGTTACCCCCCAGTTAGAAGGGTCGCGGTGGGGAAAGAACGAGGGAACCCCTAAATATTGCCCACCTCCGTTCAAAAAGAAAAAAGAGGGGAAATGATTAAATCCTGATGAAGCGCCCCAGAAAGCACCCCCAGGTCACTCACCCCCCATTAGCAAGCGGAAGGGCTGGGATAAAGGGGATGGAGGGCTGGTCAGGGAAGAGGCCCCACCCCCCGATTTAGAAGAGGAGACCCAGCTCCCTGCCGTCCCCTCCCTCCCCCCTTGGCCACCCCCACTTATCCCCCCTTCCCTTCTTTTCCTTTCCTCCAGAGCCCGAGGCAGCCGCGGGGGAGGCGGCCGCTCCTTCCTCCCCTCACCCACTCTGTCCCCACCCCCACTCCGCTCCCACCTCCCGCTCGCCACGGGCCCGTTACCTGCTCGTCGAAGCGGCTGACCACGGCCTGGACCCATTCCACCGGCCTGTGCGCGGCCATGTCCTCCCCGCAGCCGGGGGGCGGCGGAGGGACGGGTCGGCCGGCGCCCAGGGACGGGAAGAGGGCGGGGAGCGGGGTCTGAGGTGAGGGAAGAGGCGAAGAGAGGGTCTGAGGAGTACAGGCTCCGAACGTTCCCACGGGGGTGGGGATGGGGGCTCTGCGCCGAGCCAGGAGGGGGAGAGGGGAAGGGGGCGTTGGCAAGGAGGCAGGAGGGAGGGGGGCAGGGGGAGGGGGACCCGGGGAGGGGAGGGGGACCTCTTGGTCGGTCTCCCCACTAGCGCCGTCTCCCCTCAGCCATCACAGTCCGAGACGCCGCCATGACACCCCACCGGAAGTGGGATCCTTTCCACGGCCCGGGGAGAGGGAGAGCGAGCGAGCTAGAGATTGAGAGCGCGGCTGGGAAAGGGGAGGGGGAAGCGAGAGGGAAGGGGCCTGCTGCGCATGCGCCCGCTCCGGCCGGTTTCATTAATGAAAAAGCGAGTCCTCCTGGAGGTGACGTCACCTAACTCCTCAGGGCCTGGAGGCGCGCGTCCCTCAACGCTGCGGGGCTCACCTATACTGGTACTGGGCTGGAGCGGCAAGAGTCCGAGCTGACCCCCAAGCATCCGCTCCCGTCCCCACCGCCACCTCGGGCTGCCCCTCCCCCGCCGGCGTCGGGGTTTGGATTGCTCCGGGATTGGAAGTTAGGGCGTCCTGGGGCTAGCTTTTCTCCCAGCGCGGAGATCTCTGACGCTGACCTCTTGGGAAGGCTTTACTCACCACTTCTCTGCCTTCAGCTCTCACACAAACTCATTCTAGGTCCTTGGTAGCTTCTATGAAGTGCTGAGAAATAGGGGAAAAGAAGACCAAAAGAGATTCCGGGATTTTTTTTTTTTTTTTTTTAATATCGCTTACATCCCAGAGCCTAGATCCAGGGGCAAAGTACTCGGACTCCAGAATTCCAACCCGTACTTCCTTTCCTAAACTGATGGGCACTCAAGTTACTAAAACTTCTGCACAGTTGAAAAAAAGGTTCAAGTTTTACTGACCTCAAAAGGCCTTTAAGGGCCTCCCATACATTAATTCAACATTTCATCTCAACCTTTCAACAAGCCTTTCCAAGAAGTATCATTTATCCTCGCCCAGATGAATAGGTTAAAGGAGAATCCGTGATTTGCCCAAGGTCACAGAGTTCATAGGTGGCAGTCAGGATGCAAACCCAGGAGCTTTGACTCGAAAGACAGTAGAGATAGACTGGCTTTCCAGAAACAAGGCCCTTCTCTGGATTCCAGTACCAGAGTTGGAAGGACTTCATGTGGAATTGGCTGTGCCTTTTCTAGAAAGAGAATAACTTCCAAAACACAGGATAGTCTGTCCATATCTGACATTGCACTTTGGAATGAGTTATTTTTAAATTTATCTTCCTTGGTACATTTTACTTAGACTAATGTTAAAATGTGCTTACCTATTCAGAGCACACATTGCAGTAATCAACCAGTGAGGCCACACAAAAAGATACTAACTGGGTGATAGGATAAAGCAAAACCATGAATTTATTTTACCACAGAAAATCCATAAAACCAATAGCCTGTGTACAGAGACGTATCTGTAAGAGAAATTTCTAGTCTGTGTAGGTTGGTGATTGTCCAAAATACATGTAATGTTTCATTCCACTAGAACAAAAGGACAAAGTATGGATATTTCTTTGATCCCTTCTTGAGAGATGCAACATGGATACAAATTTCTCTTGGATGATGTCAGCAATAATGACAACTTGAAAAGAAATAAATATTAAACAAATGTCCTTCTCTGTTTTCCCCAACTAGGACCCCTGAAAAAGTTCTCATTCATACTCCCAGATAGTATTCTAATGCCTGTACTTTGTTGCTAAACTTCCAGACCAAACCTTCCTTTCCTTTTCTCCTGTTAACTCTAAAAGTCCCTAATTACTTCCTTCTTGCCTTGGATTTTTGCCTGTCTATTCCCCTCATCTCATTTGATACCTTGGAGGCAATTGACAGAACCCTTGACTGGCCTCCATTGACATTCTGTTGCTGAAGTTCCTCTGTTAGTCCTTCCTCTCCTTGTCTGGTTTCTTCCATGAGTCCCCATTGCTTTCTAATTGTGGAGTAAAACATTCAAACCTCAGATGTTGGCCCCCTGCTCTTCCTTTCCTCAGGCTCCCTTCTGCAAGTCATTAATTTCATCCTAATCTTTATTTGCTGTCCTGTTTCCTCCCTAAATATGACTCTCATTACAGTTGGAGCTGTAGCCTTCTCTCCAACCTCCTTTCCAATGAAATCATTCATTTCTGTTGGACCAGTATTGTATCCTAACTCCTACTATGCACTGTGCATTTTGTTTGGCACTGCATAGTATGGCAGGAATTCTAATCCAAAATGCCAAAAAAGGTAATGCATAGATTATGGTGAACTAAGGAGAAGTCCCCCTCCCCCCATTTAAAAGGGAAGCCGTCAGTTAATTCTAGTCAATTACTGCCCTGCAAGAATGTTGACCTAGTGTTGCTAGATCTTCTGGTCACTCAAGAGAAGCTGGAGATCAGAACTTATGTACTCTTCCAAATTTTACATAGTGGCAGCCAATTCACATTTTTTAAAAATATTGTGCAGCCAAACAAAATAATGTCTGTTGTCTGAATTTAGCCCAAGGAAACCAATTTGACTAGCTGTAGTCTAGTGGGAATGCATGAATTCTGAGCAGAACACAATTAGGTTTATACCCTAACTTCCCCTATTCTGAATTCTTCAACACAAGTATTAGGGAATTGTGTTTGGTATAGTTTTAAATGCATTTACTATTTAAATAGTTTTAAATGCATCTTCCCCATTCATTCTCTTTTTTGGCCAGGAAAAATAGGGCAACACCAGGCTAAAACTTTTAGTAATGGTGAAAGGAAGGAAAGTGATAACAGTGGAAGAATGCACAAGTAGGTGCAATCTAGCAGACATTTACAAGCCATGGAGAAAATGGTAACTTAAGACACTGGAATTGGACAGCTATTGATGAAGTAAATCTATGCCATGGAGAAAGACAAGGAAAGATTAAATGATTAATCACCAGTCAAAGGCTGAGGATAGCCTGACTTGGTGGCACATGCTATAATAACCCCAGTAATTCAGGAGGCTGGGGCAGGAGGATCACAAGTTCAAAGTCAGTCTCAGCAATTTAGCAAGACCCTAAGTAACTTAGCAAGACCCTGTCTCAAAATTAAATAAAAAGATTAGGGAGATGGCTCAGTGGCAAAGCATCCCTGGGTTCAATCCCCAGTACCAAAAAGAAGAGGGGGAGGTTTAAGCATAAAAGCCAGAAAGCCTTCTTAGTAGCATATGTGGAGAGAGGGTGGAGTTAAGTAGAGAAAGCTGAGGATCAGACCCAGGACTTGATTATAAGAGCAGTAGAATTCCCAAAATATTCTCAGCTCTGGCAAGTCTGCTATGTCAAGGACAGGGCCATAGTTGGGAAAAATTAGGACCTTGACACCTGTGATTGAGCATCTGGATCAATGTGCTTAAAAAAACCTTAAAACCCCACATCACCTTGAATACTCTGGGTTTGTAGAAGTGTCCAACTCTCCCTGTAAGAAACTAATAATGCACCATCCCTCTTGCTTAAAGATCATTAAGTATGCCTATCTTGAAAGACAACACACACCCTCCCAGGATCTACCTACCTTTCCCACTAACTGTCTATCAGATTAGTAACTAAGGTCAGATCACAATATCACTCCACCAAGGAAATCCCTGACTCACTAATGGAGGAAAGGCACTCTACCTTGGAGGAACTTAAAGACCTATCGACACTCTATATAAACCTTGCAGAAGCCAGGAGAGTTTGGGGGGGGGGGGGTGGGGCAGCTAGATTGCTTTGGGGAGGGAGGAAGGGGGAGGAGAAGATAATGCTAAACAAAGCAGAGTTTATTGATATAAGCACATTCCTGTACTACAGTATTTACATCCTGGCAAGGACCCCAGGAAATAGTGCTAACAGGTTGCTAGGATGGCTCTAGGGAGCTTGGAGAAAGGAATGGCCTCCACCAGGCAAAATAGGGAAGCAAAATAGCTGTCTGGCAAGCAATGGAAGAGGGAGGAAAAGACTCAGAGAAGGAGAATGGTAGAGTAGATATATTATATACATCCTACCAGTTGACTATGTTCTGCCACTTGTCACAGGCAGTAAGGAATGCTCTACTGAGAGGAACACAAGCATCACTGAGAAGCTCCATGGCCATTCTCCATAGACCAGGGCAGAAAGTAGAAGATGTTACAGAGGTAAGCGTCCTGATGGAAGTGGGCCTGATAGATCCTGGTGAAAGAGGCCAGGTGGCAGTGCTTACCCATCAGAAGCATCATCAAGTGACATTGTTATGCATGGCAAGATTAGAGTGGCAACTGAGGGCCTAAACACTAGAAGAAACATAGATGGACAGCCAACAAAGTTTTGATGTGTTGTTTTTAAAACCCAAAGAGGGGATGAGGATGAAGCTGGAAAAACTGTCCTAAATGAGAATTCACAGTCTCTACCCTATTTGTGGACCTGAGTCAGTTTCTAAAACTCAACAACTGAAGAAGACTAGATTCCCGGAAACATGTATATAATAATGGAGTCCTCTGATCCTCCCTGAATGTATAATTAGAATGGATATATTGGTAGTTGGCAGAATGACAACATTATTTCCTAGGCCTGTGGGATAGAGTTGACATAGTAGGGAAGACCAAGTGGAAGCCTCAAACTGTGCCCCTCCATCCCAGGCTAGAATCCAATTGTTAAAACTGGCATCCCCAGGGGGTAATGGCAGAGATTAGAGAGCAAGTTCAGAGTGGCATGGGCTCCCACTCAGGAGGCTGATGGAAAGCTACTCATGCTACCGAGCCACCAACCTCCCAGAAAGGGAATGCAGTTTTTGTCATTTGCTTTTCATTCTCTTTCCTGCTGAGAACCAGATTCAAAGGCTGGTGGTATAGCAGCCATTTTGCAAAAGATGGAAACTAAAGGAAGCCTGGTCCCAGATTCTT
Organism: Glaucomys volans; assembly: GCA_020662805.1. NCBI lineage: Eukaryota > Metazoa > Chordata > Mammalia > Rodentia > Sciuridae > Glaucomys > Glaucomys volans. The sequence goes on along the minus strand of JAJEJO010004956.1, from coordinate 161,606 downwards.
CCTCAAACATGTGGACCCTGGTCTGGATATCTCTGGAATTCTGGTAAAAATAAAAGTAAGGGCTGGGGTTGTAGCTTAGAGGTAGAGTGCTTGCCATGTGTGTGAGGCTCTGGGTCCAATCCTCAGCACCACATAAAAAAATAAAATACATTTTTTAAAAAAAGTAAACCCTCCATTTTGTTAAGCATGTGTATGTAGGTTTCAGTTCCACATAGCTGGATGAAACCCTAACTGGTACCAATAGATCCTAAAAAATGCAAAGAGAGAGGGGCTCCTAAGCAACTGCTAAATGGAGACGTAGAGAAGGTAAGGAGAGGTGAAAGAAGTGTTGCTATGGATTGTGATTTGAAAAATATACACAAGAATTACCTTCATTTTTGGTTGTTAAGTTCTTTCGTGCTGAGGACTGAACCCAAATTCTCCAGCATGTAAGCATGCAATTTACAACTGAGCTACCCCCATAGTCACTGTTGCTAGAGTCCTACTCTGAATGCAATACTCCCCCAGAACTGGCCCAAGTGAGACCTAGGCTTATTTGGGTCATTTATCACAAGTACTTTTGCAATTACCAAATTACCATAAATAGTAGTAATAGTAGCATCATTTTTACCTTCAGAACAAAACATTGTACCAGGAGAAGGGGCCACAGAAATGAAAGCCAAACTCTGCCTTCAATCCTTTTATCTGGGCCTGAAATAATTTTTTTTCAATTTTTTTTCTGTCTATCCCTTAAAGCTCATCTTATCCTTCCACACTGAACTTGCCTTGGCCACTCCAATTCTTACGCCTCTGACCTTTAAGCACACATAGTCATCTTATCTTCACATCAGGCTTCTAGCTCTAGCAATATCAAACCACAGGAGATCTGTAGTAAATTTGTTTTGATTGATCAATCAAAGGGGAGCAGCTGGAAACAATTAGTTACAGGCTAATTATTATCAACTGCCTAGGTAACGAAAGCTACCACAAGGACTCATCTGTGTGGTGCTCTGGTTTAGTCATTAAAATGGTGAGTTATACACAGCTAAGAAAAAAAAAATATTCCTCCCTCATTGTGTATTAATTAGGGGGTGAATGCTTCAGTCTTTAGTGATATAGTCTTCCAAACTTTCCTTTTGGACCACTCTTTTTCTATTGTTCTTTTCTCCCTTCCTTTGTGAATGTCTATTGAAGCTAAGTGCTACATGGGACCTGCTATAGTTGGATTTTTTTTCCTTTTGGTACTGGGGATTGAACTCAGGGGCACTCAACCACTGAACCACATCCCCAGCCCTATTTGTATTTTAATTGGAGACAGGGTCTCACTGAGTTGTTTAGAGCCTCACAGTTGCTAAGACTGACTTTGAACTCCTATCAGTCTCCTGAGCCACTGGAATTACAGGTGTGTGCCCCCATGCCAGGCTGTTTTGTTTGTTTGTTTGTTTGTTTGTTTGTTTAATACGTGGGGTCTCACTGTGTTGGCCAGGCTGACCTGGTATTCCTGGTCTCAAGTCATAAGTGATCCTCCTGCCTCAGCCTCCCCAGTAGCTAAGACTGCAGGTACCCTGGGAACTGACTGCCTGGCTTTGAAGCTTTTTTTTTTTTTTTTTTTTGTGGGGGTTCTGGTGATGGAACTCAGGGCCTTACACATACCAGGCAAATGCTGTGCCACTAGCTATAACCTAGCCCTATAGTTGAATCTTAAATGTCTCCCAAAGGCCCATGTGTTAAAGGGTTAAATGCTTGGTCCCAGGATGGCACTATTGAGAGATGGTAGAACCTTTAGGAGGTGGTCTTTAGGTCATTGGGGGCAGGCCTTAGAAGGGGATTGTGGAACTTAGGTATGTTCCTCACTCTCTACTTCCTGGGCTGTAGGCACATGGTCCTATTCCTCATCAAGGACAGCAGTGTGGCTTCTCCATGGGCTCCCACTATGCAGTACTGCATGTTCCAGTCAGTAAAAAATAAAAAACCAAAGCACCCCTGCCCAGCACCACGAGTTACCTTTCATCATGGCTGCTCTCCCTTTCTCCAAGAGGAGCTCCTGGTTGGTTGTTTTCTTGTTAACAACTTAGTTGTGGAAGGAGGCTATGGTCAGAGAAAGGAAGGGAGGCAGCCAGTTCTTTGTTATGTCTCTATTTTCTGGTGTTGCTCTCATTTCTCCAAGAGTGGGAAGTGTTGTCCTATATCTGTTGCAGCTCACATAAAAGGAAGAACAAAAAAGCCGTGTGACCGCAGTGATTCCCACCCACTCTCCCCTGATGAGCCCAAGCCCATTCCCAACTCCTTCTACCTCTGATAGGTCTTCAGGACTTGGTTGTCCAAGCATGGCAGTTTTGCACAGTTCCCCAGTCTGAAGGAGAAAATTATCTAGAAAGACAAGAGGATGGAACAGAACAGATCCATTCCAGTAGTTTCCAGCAACATGAACAGGTTTTCCCCAGTCTTGTAGAAGTTTCAAATCTTGAAAGAGTGGAACACTCAGGGACAGACCTTAGGATAATCCTTCCTTGTGACTCTAGGGAATCAAATTCTCCAAGAGATTTCACTTTTCCTCTACTAAATTTTAAATTCCTTTCCAATTGGGTCAACATGCCTGATAAAATATGTTCCATCTCTATAACCTGGGGGGGTATGGCAGAGGTGCAGGGATGCACCTTGTCTCCTGCTCCTCAGTGAGGCCAGTATGACTTCTTCCCCTTTTTAAAGAATTATAATATGCGTTGGCTTATGGAAGTCTATGGAAAATATCATTGATAACAATGAAGTAAAAGAAACAGCAGCAGTGTAGCAATATTGTTCTCATCATTAATGAACAAACCCTTTCATCATGAAACTCTAAGAACATACCTTAGCCGGGCGTGGTGGCGCACGCCTGTAATCCAAGCGACTCGGGAGGCTGAGCCAGGAGGATCGCGAGTCCAAAGCCAGCCTCAGCAATTTATCGAGGCCCTAAGCAACTCAGTGAGACCCTGTCTTTAAATAAAATACAAAATAGGGCTGGGGATTGGGGATGTGGCTCAGTGGCCGAGTGCCCCTGAGTTCAAACCCCGGTTCCACAAAAAAAAAAAAAAGAACATACCTTGCTAAATGCTAAGGTAGCCATTTCTGAAGTAAATGGATCATTTTTAATCAAAACTTCATTCCTATGCAATAGTCCCCAAATGGGGCTGGGCACAGGGGTGCACACGTGTAATAACAGAGGCTCAGGAGACTGAGGCAAGAGGATGGAAAGTTCAAAGCCAGCCTCAGCAACTTAGTGAGGTCCTAAGCAATTCAGTGAGATCCTTCTCTAAATGCGATACAAAAAAAGGGCTGGGGATGTGACTCTGGTTAAGTGCCTCTGGGCAATCCCTAATACCAAAAAAAAGGAGGAGGAGGAGGGGGAGGAGGAAGAGGGGAAGGAGGAGGGGGAGGAGGAGGAGGAGGAAGAGGAGGAGGAGGAGAAAGTCCCCAACAGTAAGAACCAGTTCATGATCTTCACTTCTTTCTTTTTCCTTTTTCTTTCTTTTTTTTTTTTTTTTTTTGTTGGGGGGCGCGGGTACCTGGGATTGAACTCAGGGGCACTTGACCATTGAGCCACATCTCCAGGCCTATTTTGTATTTTATTTAGAGACAGGGTCTCACTGAATTGCTTAGTGTCTGGATTTTGCTGAGGCTGGCCTTGAACTCTCCATCCTGTTGCCTCAGCCTCCCAAGCCACTGGGATTACAGGCACACATCATCGCACTGGGCATCTTCACTTATTTCTAAGCAAAGTTCTCATAGGAGCTAGAAGCTATATTTTAGAGCAAAAAATTGAGACTATTTTAAAGCAGTGGTGACTTAGAATATTCAGGACGTATGATTCTTCAGCTCAGCATTAGAAACATAGCTGGGATTCGATAAGGTGATTTTCTAGGGAGGTGAATCTCAAACCTCATTTTACTGGCCTGTCTCAGAGACAGGAAACTTGGTCTCATTAACATCATACGAGTACCCCATCCTTGTACTGTATGAAGAGTTATTATTATCAAAATACTAAAAAGAGTGAGCATTGAAGGAAATGCTCAAAAACTGACAGTAGGGGAAGTGTGAGTCCTGCGAGGGGAAGAGATGAAAAAAGAAGTGAGGAGTTCTCGCAACGATCAACAGCCAACAGTATCATCATCTTCCTACTTTATGCCGCTGAGCACTGCATTGAGTAGTTAGAGGCCATGTGACAACATCCCTGTGTGTCACTCATTATCATTTCTGTTTTACAGGTCAGTAGATTGAGATTCAGGAGGGAACCATTCACAGTATTAAGTTAAAACAAGATTTGAATTCAAACTCTCTTACCATACGGTCTGCTCATCTAACTATTGTGATCAAATGTCACAGGAAGAGATAACATTTTCTCATATAAATACTATAGTCATTAGAAGTAATGTTCTTGACTCAGGACTATAAAGGGAATAAATGTTTGACATGATCAACAATGTGTCATAAAAATAGGTACAACAACTCTAAAATTCTGTATCTTTTAAAATGTAAAATTATGCTCTATTACATAAATACACACTCAAGGGGCTTCAGTGCATCTTATTTTGTATTTTTTGCAGTGCTAGGGATGGAACCCAGGGCCTTTCTCATGCGAGGAAAGTACTCTACCCTGAGCCACACCCCTTCAGTGCATTTTAAAGTGTACACACAATACAGTAGAAATGTAGCCACTGCAGAAACTACCATATTTTAAATCTGACTTAAAATTAAGAAGAAAGCTATAATAAACCTTTAATTAAAAATAAATTTGTGGCC
>JAJEJO010004956.1:114978-144020 GCA_020662805.1 Glaucomys volans | reverse complement strand
ACCCACATTCTATGTGGTAAGAGGGAGAAAAGAATCTTTGTTACATTAGCCACATAAAGCTGGGGGTTCTTTCCTATTGTAGCTAGTGCTAATAAACACGTTTTAATGTTAATGTTTAATGTGCTCTTAGAGCACAATTATTATCTGGTTATATTTATTGAATATTACCAGTAGTATTTCATATGTTTCTGACAACACCTTAGAAGGAAAGTACTCAGCCCTTGCTCTCTCCCACCAGAGATACTATATCTGTGCTCTCCTCTCTGCCTGACCGGCTTCTTCCTTCTCTCCTCATGTAGTCAACTACCATTCATCCTTAAAATCACATCTCAAATGTGCTTTCTCACGAAAACCTTTAACTCCCTAGACAAGGTCAGTGTCACCTATTCCATAATCTCATAGATCTCCTAACGTCTCCCACAGGGTACTAGCATCATTTGTCACTGCATGACTATTTATGTAATGCTTTGATGAATGCCCCTCTTTCTCACATAGAGTATTCAACAAGACAGCTCCATTCCCATCTCAGACATCTAATATGACTCACCCATGTATCCCTCGTGCCTAGCCTAGTGCCTGGCATGTAATATTTGTTCAAAAAGACTTTAGGTGTGTGTGTACCTCTGCATAGGATGGGTCTTACAGGCTGTCTGCTTCTTAGTGGGATCAAATAGCAGTATTGGAGCTGGTTTTTCTCTTTGCGAGTTTAGCAACTTAATTTTTTTATGGAAGTCCTGAATCTGGAAAATGATTCACAATAACCTAACCACACTTACAGGATATCTGCTTCCTGGCTGTATGGTTCCCAGGAAAGTAAATTGACTAGCATTTAGAAGCCCATTTGCTGAAGAAAAAAGGGGATGGTTTGAGAGAATTTACTTCTTTTAGGCTGGAAAACAAATCTTTTTCTCTTAAAGAATATATATTTCTTCCAGATACAGCTTTCCCCCCCTCTCCATTAGACACCATTAAAATCATGCTTAGTGAAGGCCCTGTCACAAAATAGGACCCTGATAAATATATGTGGATTGCCATTTCTAATTTCCATGTAGGTGACAGTCTTTTGTTATGACATTACCTGTATTTCTACCATGGAAGTTTTCAAAGAATTGGTGAATATAAGCCAGACTTCAGGACCACAGATTCCTTGAAGTTCAAAAGCATCATCATAAAAGAAGAAAGAAAGAAAGGAAGGAAGAAAGAAAGAAAGAAAGAAGAAAGAAATTAAGGAAGAAAGAAAGAAAGATGGATGAAAGAAAAACATCATGATCATTATCAACATTTTTCATTTAAAGTCATTATCTCAAGAATGGAGGAACTTTGGATGGTGTAGAGGAAAATGGAGCAGCAGTGGGACGGGGGAAGGAAAGATAATAGACTGAGACAGACATTATTACCCTATTTACATGTACGATTACATGAATGGTGTGAATCTACATTGTGTTCAATCACAGAAATAAAAAGCTGTACTCCATTTGTGTACAATGAATCAAAATGCAGTCTGTAAAAATAAAAATTAAAAAAAGAAAGAAAAAAAACATTATCTCAATTGATCCTCATAACAATCTTGTAAGTAGTATACCCATTTTATACATGAGGAAATGATACCCAGAGAAGATAAGGGACATGTGAAAGTTTACCCAACTAGTAAGTGACAGAGTCAAGATTTGAGCTCAGGCCTGTCTCATTGCCCATCTTGAATGTTCATGTTCATGTACAGTACATGGTATCTTGGTATCTTATAACACCTAGAATAACGTGGGACTACACATATCAATCAATCATTGGTTTCAAGCAGCAGAAAATAAATCTGACTATTATAAACAGAAAGGGATTATACAAACACTAAGAATTTGTAAGAAGCTGGAAAACCAGACAAAAATTAAAAGATACAATTATGGTAGCTGTAGTTAATGATAATAATGTATTATAAGAGCTGTGTATGTAATTCAGTCACAGAGCACTAGCCTAGCAGGTGCAAAGCCCTGGGTTCAATCCCCAGCACTGTAAAAAAAGAAAGAGAAAAAAATGTATTATATATTGAAAATTTGCAGCCGGGCGTGGTGGCGCACGCCTGTAATCCAAGCTACTCGGGAGGCTGAGTCAAGAGGATCGTGAGTTCAAAGCCAGTCTCAGCAATTTAGCAAGGCCCTAAACAACTCAGTGAGACCCTGTCTCTAAATAAAATACAAAATAGGACTGGGGATGTGGTTCAGTGGCCTAGTGCCCCTGAGTTCAATCCCCAGTTCAAAGAAAAAAAAAAAAGAAAAGAAAAACCGAAAATTTGCAAACAACATGTATATTCATGTAGGCGTGTGTGCAGGCACACACACACACACACACACACACACACACTCACACACAAGATTGGGATAGAGGCCTAAGGAGCAGAATACAGGATAATCAGCTTTTAGTAGGAATAATCCTACCAGGATGGTTCCTCTGCCTCCAAGGCACACAGATTCTAACTTTGTGTTCATCTTTGTCTCATTTGTTCTGAATTGAAAATCTAGGAAGAGCACATCTGATTGGCCAGCCTGTCATTTCCTTTTGTCCCAGCTAAGAGCATGTTGGGGAAGAGGTGAGTCTCTAGAGCTTTCTACTTCCCTAGTGGGAGGCGAGGCCTGCTGTGACTCACTCAGTGGGATGCTCCTCCAGATAGAGGGAGGGCTTGGATGCTAGGCAGCCAGCATTCACAAATCACCACCACAGAGGTGAATTAATTCAGGCCTGCTACAGTCATTGAATCACAATTTATATTTTAGTCCCCTTGCTGATATTAGAGAAAGCCCAGAAGCACATTTACGAGTCATTATTTAGCATAGTTTATAAGCATGATTCATTTTCATTTTCGTTTTAGAAGGTGACATTTCCTGACCAACATCAGGAAGGCTTCCTAATAGGGAGCCTGTGGCCTCCTGCCCTGATTAAACTGACCCACTTATGAACAAACTTCCAGGCTCCAAGTTAGGAAGAACCATCTGTGTGTGAGGGTCCAGAGCCAGTGGGAAAGAATCACCTTTTGATTGTCCTCAGAAAAGCTATCTTCATAACAATGCAGCATACCACCTCTATGGGATTTCAGAGCACTTGGCTTTCCCTATCACTCACCTGACACATCTGGGTTTGCTTTCCACCTAAATCATGTGAAGGCCAAATGGATCGTGTGAGTGGGGCTGGGTCAGCTGTGCTGGGCTCAGCTATAGCTCAGTGTTAGAATGCAAATAGAAGCTGTACAGTCCCCACAAGGAGACACTTTTCTTTTTTTTTTGTTTTGGTACTGGGGATTGAATCCTGAAGTACTCTACCACTGACCTCCATCCCCAATCCTTTTTATTTTTTGAGACAGAATTTTGCTAAATTGCTAAGGCTTGCCTCAAACTTGCCATCCTCCTGCCTCAGCCTCCTGAATCACTGGGATTACACCACTGCCCCTGGCCAAAAAGAGACTTTGTCTATTAGAGACAAAACCCGAGTTTTTATAGAGGCCCAGCATAATTGCCTAGTCTACCTGATGCTATCTATAGTTAAATTACTTTTAAATTTTAAATGGAGAAATTGGGATGTTTCATCCTGTCAGTGAATTATCTTTTCTCTTTGATTTAATAGATTAGACATACTGTTCCCACACGGGGTGCAAAAAGTAGAATAATAAAAAATATTTTCTGTGGGCTGGAAGTGTAGTTCAATGGTAGAGTGCTTACTTAGCATGTGCCACTCCCTGGGTTCAATCCCTAATACCAAAAAGAAAAAGAAAAGAAAGGAAAAGAACAAAAAGAAAGCTACAGTGATCTGAGGGGTGGACCTGAGCTGATGACTGCCATAGGCTTCCCTGTGTGGATCTGCAAGCAGAAACTGGACCTTATCAGCGGCTTCAGTGGATGAAGTACACACTCATATCCAAAAAACTGCTCCTGTCAACCTGCGAATCCTGGCCTTGCCTTTCCTGAGAGCTTCTCCTTAATGTGAAGCCACTGGTAATTTTCTTTGGAAACACTTTTCTGCAGATTCTTGAGCATAGTATAATGAAAACTTTCTCAGAATTCTGCATATCAAAGCATCATTCCAGAACTCATGCGGGGGGGAGGTACTGGGAATTGAACCTAGGGGTGCTTAACTACTGAACCACATTTCCAGCCCTTTTTTATATTTTATTTAGAGATAGGATCTTGCTGAATTGCTCAGGGCCTCCTTAAGTTGCTGAGGCTGGCTTTGAACTCTTGATCCTCCTGCCTCAGCCTCCCAAGCTGCTGGGATTATAGACAAGCACCATTCTTCTTTTCTTTGCAGTACTGGAGATCAAACCCGGGGCCTTGTGCTTACAAGGCAAGTGCTCCATCGCTGAGCTATAGCACCAGCACCACTCTCTGTTCTTTGCCTGAGCCATGGTGGGCTGTCAGGCACAATGCCTGGTCTCTCTGTACACAGCAGTGGCAGGCAGCTCCAGCTGGACAGGGCAGAAGGACGAAGGAGTTAGTGTGTCCTGGTAGCAATGTTCTAGAACTAGCTTTCAGTTCCAGCTCCTTCCTTCTCCAAAGTAGCCACATTCTCATTGAAGGATTATGGAAAATAATATTCCTGCAACATCGCCCCCAAAGAAAAATGGAGAGAGGTACAGCCTGGGAGGAGAGACAATGCCAAGGAACAATGGGCCCTGGGGGAAAGGGGCGGGTCCTGAATGCTGGGCCCTAAACCATGACCTTCCCCCGTGGTTAAACAGAAGCATAGCAAATACCAATGGGCAAGATTTGAGTTATCATCCCTGGGATCTGGACTCTTATCTCCCTAGACAACACTGAGTTTCAACCTTTTTATAGCCACCTTTCTAAATTAAAGTTTTAACCTGTTCAACTAGTCCCTGACTGTCAAGACTCCAGGTACACAGCTCCCAATGATTACATCATTGTACCCTATAAAACCAAAATCCCCTTTGTAACTGGTGTCCATTTTCCCATTCAGAAAGTGGATTAGAATGGCGCCCAAATCTGAGAAGGAATAAAGGCTTCTCTGAATCTGTCAAGGTCTGCTTCCAGTCCTTTTGCACTTACACTCATCTAGATTATTACAGCATTTTTTAAAGATTATTTTACTGGGTCCATGTTTCCGATAACTTCTGCTCCTGAACTCTCTTTAGTGAGTCCAACTCAGATATAACCAAGATCCCTACTTGATAGAGGATATTATTTTTAACAGCAAGACTCCTGGAAAAAATAAATCCCTGGAGACCAGTCAGAAAATCACTGAAGAATGCATTCTCCTTTGGGTCACTAGACTTGCACAGAGAGAAAAATACCTGGTAGAATGGTCTAGAAACAGCCTTTCCACTTGGGAGGGGTCCCCAAAGCTCTGAGAGTGATGACATAGGTTCTAGAAAAATACATGAAAAAAAAAAGTTAGATCACAGCAATTAATGTTCTCAGGTGCTTCCAGACCTATGGAGGCTGCTTTCTGCCCTCTTCCTGGTACCTTCTGAGAGCTGATGGTAGGACAGAAGCATGTGGGCTATAGTGCCAGAGGGACTTTCATGAGAATAGTAGCTGCTTATTACACATGTAATCTCGGTAGCTTGCAAAGCATCTCTAAACCTTGGTTTCCTCATCTGTAAAGTGAAGGGTGACATGTCATGAAGTTGTAGAATCAGTGTTTATGTTTATAGAGTACTTGACACACCGTGCCCACTTACGCTGTCCTCTGATTTGAGCGTGTCCCCTAAAAGTTCATGTATTGTGCAGGATGTGGCAGCGCATGCCTGTAATCCCAGCAGCTTGTAATGCCTGTAATCCCAGCACAGCCTGCTGAGGGTTCCACAGCTCTGCAAGAAGGAAGGATTGGGTTCTACAACAAATGCAAACCTCAAGGAACTCTCCCAAGACACCATCAGCCAGTTCTGCTAGGGTGAAGTAATCGTAGGAAGTAAAGAGGAACTACCTGTCTTCAAGGAGTCCTTTAGGCCCTGACAAGACTGCATTGCAGAGCCAGTTCCCTGATTAAAAGTTGTTTCTCATTATTTTAGGGGGGTTCTTCTGCCAAGATATACTACCCAGGCATAAGGCATCATTAAACTCAGGGACATCTGTGGAGTTTTGCTGTATAGAACCTGCACAACCACACACTGAAGCCCTGAGTAAGAGAATAGACTTCAGAGTCAGGAAAACCTGAGTCTACATCTCACTTCTGCTATTTATTCTATTCTCAGTTAAAAAAAAAAAAAAAAAAAAAGAGCAAGCTGACCATTCTAAATCTCACTTTCCTCATTTTGCAAAGTTGGAATAATTACAGTTACTATCTCTTAGTGTTGTGAGGATTATAATGAAGTGATATATACGTAAAGATTTCAACACAGTGCCTGGCACATAGAAGATGCTTAAAAATAGCCATAGTAATGATTATCATCCATAGCTAACTTTAGCTCTACCTTTAAAATCAAGATACCTTAATTCTACCTGGAAGCCTTTTCTAATTCCTCCCCAGGCTGAAAACTTCCTTCTCTGTGCTTCCCTTTCCCCTTGTGCTATCTCTAATTCTGGTGGGCTTCCTCCAAGTACTGTGACCTCCTGATGTCAGTAGCTGTATCTTTCCAATTAGCATCACCAGTACCTAGAACAAAGAAGGCACATAGTAGGTACTCAATAAATACTAGTTGAATGAATAAATGCATGGATGCATGACTACATGCTGCCTTTGGTGGACCCAGGGTAAGCTTGCTCTTCATATTTTCTATTAGAAACCAATGATGGGGCTGAGCATGGTTGCACATGTTTGTAATTCCAGCAACTCGGAAGCTGAGGCAGGAGGATCACAAGTTTGAGGTCAGCCTCAGCAATTTAGTGAGACCCTGCCTCGAAATAAACCAGAAAGGGCAGAGGATGTGAATCAATGGTTAAGCACCCCTGGGTTCAATGCCTAATGCCTTGTACCAAATGATAAAGAGATAGAGATAGAGATAGAGATAGAGAGAGAGATAGAGAGAGAGAGAGAAAGGAAGGAAGGAAGCAGTGCTAGGGAAAAGAGGCAGAGAAATGGGACAGAAGATCAGAGACTGGAATTTGGCAGGGACACCTCAGCCCCTTCCTGTGGTCATTTCTTGGGCAGAAGGAAAGCTGAGTGAAACCTTGTACCAAGCTGAGTTGGAGAAGATAAACAAGTCAAGCACTGCAACTAGACAATGGCCCAATTCTCCCTGACCAGGGAAGGTGGGAGCTGTGGGGAACCAGACAAACATCCTCTTCTAATTTCCTTCCGTCTGTGCTCAGCTCTTCCAAAGCATCACAGCCCCTCCACCCCGCCCCTGCCTGTCCTTCATAGAAGGCACTTGCCCCGTGAGATCTCTGAAGGCTGGTTGGAGAGGAGTGAGTCTGAATCACTCCTAACCACAATGGCCTTAGAATGACGGAGGGTTTCTGTTTTCAGGGCGTGTTTGAAAGTGGGTTTTTGGTGGCATGGTTTGCTTCCACGTGGCCCCTACCAACCGGGAGCTGAGATTAGCAGTTGACATGAATTAAATTATTGAACTTCAAAACACCCATGAAAATATTGTAAAAACAAAGTAATAACAGAAGTACAAAGCTGGGGCAGATGTGGTGGAACCCCAGCTCGCCCAGAAAGGGACTGTGCAGTCCAGACTGCAGGCCCAGCGTGAGTCAGCTGCAGAATGCGGGTGCCAACAACCTCAGGCAGGCCTGGATCAAATGGAACTTCCAGAAAAAGAAAGGTGCCAGCCCACTCTGTGCCCACACAGGTCAGACCACCCCAGAGGAGGGCTGGCTGGCTGCGGCCCCCATCGTGTGACAGGAAGGGCGTGTTCCAAGCAGTCACCAAGATCAGGAAGGAGGTGATGTTGGAGAGGACTCCATAAGAGATGGTGACCTAGGGAACAAACAGCAGGGGTGGGGGGCTCCTGCCTGTAACTTCTCCTTGGAAGTTCTCCCCGTCCTGACCGCCCAGTGAACTCCATGCATCCCTTAGGTCTTAGCTCCTGCCACCTCTTCTGTGAAGCCCTCCTTCCTCCCTAAGCAGAATCAGCCCCACCTCCATTGATTACCCCCTGCCCCCGCCCCAGCATCTGGGACTCAGACCCATCCTTACAGCACTTCTCACATGGGCGATGCTTTGAGTGTGTGGCTGAGCAGGGACGCCATCCTACTTAATTTTTCACTCCTAGGGTTTGGCACAGGCATTTGCTGTTTTTCAGTGAATGTCTGATGAATTAAATCGTTGGCAGGAAAAGCTATCACCATTTTGACCATGAGGAAGAGAGATTGTATTTTTTTCATGTGCCTCGAAAAGACGGAACTGGGAGGGAGGGTGGAGATTGCATGAAAGTGGATTTCAGCTCAAAATTAGGAAGTACTTAATAATAATAATGACGACAGCTTTATTGCATATTTTAGTCATCTATTGCTGCATAATAAATTACTCCAGAACTTAACAGCCTGAACAATAATAGATGTTTACTATCTCACAACGTTTATGTGGGTCAGGGATTCAGGAGCTGCTTGGAAGAGTGGTTCTGGCTTGGGATTCACTCAGGAGGTGGTAGATACTGGCTGGGACTGCCAACGTCTGAAGACTTCCTTGGGGTTGGAGGATGATTCAAGATGGCACTTGCTGTTGGCAGGATACCTCAGTTCCTTCCCTAAGGACCTTCTTTACAGAGTGTTTGAGGGACTTTGAAATAGCTGCCCTAACTTAGTTACTATACCTAGGGATGATGACAAGATCAAGTCCAGCCAGTCTTCCACAAGCGGAACTGCAGCTACACAAGGGTGAAGAAGCACCCAGGGGGGCTGGGGATGTAGCTCAGTTGGTAGAGTGCCTGTCTCGCAAGCACAAGGCCCTAGGTTCAATCCCCAGCACCCCCCCAAAAAAAGAAGCACCCAGGAAAGACCTGTGCTGTTAGTAGCTGGGTATTTAATATGTGTCCAGTGAGCCCAGCCGCCTGAGCCTGAGGGGACCCTCGCAGGCCAGGCCTTATTCTCCTATGGCCTCTAATAGTGTGATCATGTAGCTCTACCTATCAGTAAAAACATTTTCAAGCAACAAAAAAGAGAGAGACCGAGATTGGCTTTTGCTATGTTGCCCAGACTGAGCTTGAACTCCTGAGTTCAGGTGATCCTTCTGCCTCAGCCTCCTGAGTAGCTGGGATTACGACAATGAGCTGCCGCACCCCCCCTCAAAGTAAAAATTTTAATGAAGTGAAGCATGTTTACAGAAAGCTACACCCATCCTAAGTATGCAGCATAGGGAATTGTGGCCAACTGAATGACTCTGTTACATGGACCCAGATATTATCAGAACCTCAGGACACCCTGGCATCCCCCACCCTGGGAACTAGGGAATAGCTTTGTCTCTTTTGAACTTTATATAAATGGAGTGTGGGTGGGGTATGAAAGGGAAGTATATAATTGAACAAAATAAGAGCAGTTCCTTGATGATGGTGACATACCATGAATAATTGTGTGATGATGATATGCCATAAAGTATGATTAATTCAACTATCTATACCTTCAAAAATCTACAAAACAAAATGTAAAGACTTCTGGGGACTGGGATTGCTGCTCAGTGGTAGAGCACTCGCCTCCCATGTGTGAGGCACTGCGTTCGATTCTGAGCAATGCATATAAATAAATTTTTAAAAACAGGTCCATCAACAACTAAAATAAATTTATTTATTTATTTATTTATTTATTTATTTTTTGCGATGCTGGGGATTGAACCCAGGGCCCTGTGCTTGCGAGGCAAGCACTCTACCCACTGAGTTATATCCCCAGCCCCACTAAAATAAATTTATAAAAAAAAATGTAAAGACTTCTGGTCAGCCTATCTTACCATCTTACCAAGTCTAGGCATGTCTGAATTCTAGCACTGAACCCAATTTAGGGTCAGACTGCTTCTCTCTCTCCATACCTCACCAGCTCCAAAGAGCAGCAAATTCCTTTGAGGACTAATAATATCCTAGACTAGGTGGTAGAGACTCTCAGCTCTTGCAGTTGGGCTCTTCTCATCTTTGTTTTCTCATCTGCTAAATGTGTTTACTTGTCTTATCTCATTCACAAGGATTCAAGGAGGGAGATCAAAATTGGGCAAGATGTGAAAATAGTTTATAAATCATAAAGTATTCTTAAAACAGAAGCCACTATAATTATCATTTTATTTTTTACAGCACTGGTGTTGAACCCAGGGGTGTTGTACCACAGAGCTATGTCCCTGGTCCTTTTTATTTTTTATTTTGAGACAGAGCCTCACTAAGTTGCCCAGGCTGGCCTCAAATTTGTGATCCTCCTGCCTCAGCCTCCCGAGTAATGGGATTATAAGCATATATCATTATGTATGACTATAATTATCTTTATTTTTGTTTCTTTTTTTTTTTTGTTACCAAGGATTTAACACAAGGGTGTTCTACCACTGAGCTACATCTCCAGCCCTTTTTATTTTATTTTTTTTGATAGGGTCTTGCTAAATTGCTTAAGGTCTTGCTGAATTGCTGAGGCTGGACTTGAACTTGTGATCCCCCTGTGTCAGCTTCTCAAGTCACTGGGATTACAGGTGTGTGTCACCACACCAGCTATAATTATAATTTTTAAAGGAATTTTCCAAGCAATTCCAGCCTCTGTTTTTTAAAATCTTTAAATTATTTTATCATGTGAAATATTTAATAAAATATAAGAAGTGTTTTGATTTGTGGAAAAAGATAAGCAGCCGAATTGAACTCTTAAGTGCTGTGTGGTTTGTGAATATTATTTATTTATGTGTTAAACTTCAGATCATGTGTAATAAACTGTGGTACAATGCTATTGATTTCCTTGCATTAGAAGCTGAATTAAATGTACATTATTCTGGGGCTGGTCACCATAGGGGAAGCTTAAAAAGTTTTGAGGGATAATAAGTGCAGACCATTAAGGCTCTCTAGACCCCGTCTCCTGTTGATCCCTGTCACCCTGGGGAAGTTTTACTGCAATTTGGTCGCATGTACATCCTTGTCTTAATGCTTTCTCTAATGGCTTCTAATAGCTGTGTGGTTACATCACTTACTTTATAAAGTAATTGTAAAGTAAACTGTATTCCTCAACCTTGTCTGGGGCATATTCTAGAAAAGTGTGACTTTGAGTATAACCAACTCAAATATAAAATTCCACAGTGAGTCTTTTATTGTTTCATGTGTCCATTTGCTTATTCATTCACCTAACAAATTCTTGAATATTTTCATTGTTCTATGCATTGAGCCAGTTGTATTTACCACCAACTAATAGTATTATTAACTCTGTGATCAGTACTTGGAAGTGAATTACTATTTACTTGTTCTGGGAGAATATTAAATTATTGGGAAAAGTAAAGAGGTGGAGCCCTGAATTAGGTTCTCATCCCAGGTGGGTGGTCTTGGTCAATTATTTTTTCAGAATTTAATTGAGCATTTTAGTTGGGCATAGTGGTGCAAATTGTAATCCCAGTGGCTCAGGGGACCAAGGCAGGAGGATCACAAGTTCAAAGCCAGGCTCAGCAACTTAGCAAGGCCCTAAGCAACTTAGTGAGACCCTGCCTCAAAAAGTAAAAAATAAAAAAGGGCTGGGGATGTGGCTCATTGGTTAAGAACCCCGGGTTCAATTCCTGGTACCCACCTCCCCAAAATAATTTAATTGAGCATTTCTTTAGGGCCTTGTACATGGTCAATTTTTATTTTAATTATTATTTTTTTCATGATGCTGGGGATCAAACGAGGGCTTTGCACATGCTAGGCAAGTGCTCTACCACTGAGCTACATCCCCAGCCACTGGTCAATTTTTAGAAATGTGATGTATGCTTGAAGAGAATGTTATTTAGTGTGTGGAGGATACTAAGTTTGGCATGGAGGCTTACTGAATCAGCTCAATAAATTATTTATTAGTGAATGAAGTGGACCGAATTATATCATTATATTGTATGCCTGTAGAAACATCTAACAACGAATTGCACTATTATGCATAATTCTAATGTATCAATTAAAATAAAACATCATAGCAAAAAAATATATATTAGTATTTTCTATATTCTTGTAGAGTTGTTTTCATTCTCAAATTTAAAATGCGACCAGATTGCATTTAGACCTTGCTTAAATTAATTTTGCCTGATGGTCTGTGACCTATTGAGCTTGAAAGTTATACTCTATCTTCACCTGAGTGTTTTTTTGTTTTTTCAATCAAAGCTTCTTTTATCAGTTCTGTGCTCTCCTTCAGGGATTCCCATTACAGATCCATTTAGCACAATTCCTAGGTCCTAAAAATCTCCAAAACCAAAAATTTTCCCTGAGTTGGCAACACTTATTTGGCAGCAAACACTGATCAGACATGGCATGAGACTTGGTGTTTTCCTATAGAAATGTAGTGACTCTAATGACAGGATACTGACCTACGCCCCCCTGGGAAGGTGTGTATAACATCACATTGTCTTTCTTAAATCTCCCCAAGGCTGAATCCTGAAGCCCGTCAGATTCCTGGGCTTTTACAGAAAGGATTGTTGGTTTGTGTCTGCCTTGGACATCCTGACCAAGTCCTAAGCCTTCCACGTCACTCTTGGTTTTGCACTTTTCCTAGTTTTTCCTGAGTGCTAGGGGAGTCTCTTATTTGTCTTCACTAAATTGATTTTCAGCAGCTCTTCCTCCAGGTGGTTTTTCATTTGACACTTGGAGTTTCCTTCTCCAGGAAGACCCTTCTGGATCCCCCAGTGGCCCCCTCCTTATGACTTCTTGCTCTGTATTGGCCAATGTTCCTTTCAGTTTGGCTGGATGAGAACATGAAGCAGAAGCTCTGTTTTCCTAAGCATTTCAGATGTGAGAAACAGAAATCCAGCTGCAAGTGGCTTTCCAGAAAGGGAGACATATCGGGAAAACTCTGGGGAAGCTAACAAACTGCAGGAAGAGTCTCAGGAAGCAGGAAATCTCCAGGAACCTCGGCGATTGGAGCCAGGGGTTATTCTTTTTTTCCCATTTTCTCTTTCTTTCCCTTCTTGGCTTCACTGGCTTCATTTTCTCCTACTGCACTTGGATTTTTGCCTGTTGGTTAGAAACATGAGCCCTAGTAACACCAAATTCATATCCTGTCAGCACTGTAACCCAAGAGGTAAGAGAGCCTCCAGCTTCTGGGAAGAATTTCTGGAAAAGACTTATTGTTCTAGCCAGGTCTTATTCCCAGATCTGTGTCCAGTAGATGAGGCTGAATGTCAAAAGATATGGGCAAGGGATCCAGAATGTACTAAATAACAACACCCAGATGGTAGGTTTGCTGAACTATTACATACATTTATATCAAGTTGGAGAGGATGTTCCCTGGTGTGCTCTTCTACTTCCGGCTTGCAGCATCTTTTCCTCACTGTTGCTCATTTGGGAGGATGCCCCCAGCTGGATGGACATGCTGCAGTTGGCAGCTCAGAGAGAAAGCCCTGCTGCACAGGCTTCCTGCTTCTTGTGTCTGCCTGCTTACTCCTGGAGGTGGGAGAGGAAGACTCTGTCCGGGTTCACCTAGAACCAATTTCAGGCGCATTTCAATGATACCCTTTATAGTGTACCTGTTAGGCTTACAAAAATAAGAATGTGTTGGATCTCATCACTAAAACATCCATCACTAGGGGCTATATTTGTCAGCTTCCCTTACTATAATAAAATACCTGAGATGAGGGATGGGTGGTAGAGCCCTTGTCCAGCATGCCCAAAACACTGGGTTCCATCTCCAGTATTGCAAAAAATCAACACAGCTGGGTGCGGTGGCACCTGTAATCCCAGCAGCTCAGGAGGCTGAGGCAGGAGGGTCATGAGTTCTGTCAGGTCAGATTTAAGTGGCTGCAGCGGGAGGATGCAAGGACACCTGGCAACCTACTGCAAGTGTGCAGGAGCAACAAATCGGATGCAAATTAATAAGACCTGCTGACCCTTACTTCCACCTGGTCCACCTATTCCTGGGCAGGACCTCTAGCCTATTCCAGCCCTATAAAAACCGTGGGCAGCCAGAGCCATGCACAATTTTCTCCTTCTTTTCCGCCTTGGCTTTCACCCCAGAGGGCTGGGAATTTAGCTCGGGAGCGCAAACTCCAATAAAGTTTGGTTCGGCTACTTTTGTCTGACTCCGGTTTGGCCACTCGCCCACGAGCTTATATTTGGTGCTGAAACCGCTGCAAGCTTACAGGTTCAAAGCCAGCCTCAGCAATGGCGAAGTGCTAAGCAACTCAGTAAGACCCTGTCCCTAAATAAAATACAAAATAGAGCTGGGGATGTGACTCAGTGAGTAGGCACCTGTGGGTTCAATTCCTGGTACCAAAATCAAAAACAAAAACAAGAACAACAACAACAAAAAACCACCAAAAAACCAGAAACAATAAACACCCTTAACACTGAGATAATTAACTTATAAAAGGAAGAGTTTTATTGAGCTCATGGTTTTGGAGGCTCCAATCTATGATTGCTCCATTGCTTTGGGCCTCTGGTGAAGGTATCAGGTGGCAATGGGGAGGGGACAGGGAGAGTATGAGGCAAAGTGAAACTTCCAGGAAACCGAAAAGAGACAGGAAGAGGCTGTGGTCTCCCAGTGACCTAAGGAATTCCCATAAAACCTCATGTCTCCAAGGGTCTACCATCTCCTAAAGGCCCCACCCTGGGGACCAAACATTGGAAGGGGCATTCAACCTCTAGGCCATAGCAAGGCATAATTGGGGGTGGTATGGTAGGGGTGCCAGCTCATCTGTCCACCACACCAGACAACATCCAGAGGAAGACAGAAAGCCTCTTCTGGCAGCTATTTCTTCAGCACCATGATGTACTGCTTTCAGAAATGTCCAGCAAACATCTCCTCATATCTCATGGAGTCTGAACTGGTTACCAATCCTTTGTGAAACCACCTTGCATCCAGGGAAATACCATGTGTTGTTCACTCAGGCTGAGTGCCGAGCCAGTCAGTGGTAGGGAGATACAAATGTCTTTGGGCCACAGAACAACCCCTGGCACCGGGAACCAGGCCAGACCTTGAAGCACAGATTGTGTGAAGAGATGGGAACCTCAATACAAGCTAGGATACTGCTTGGAAGGAAGAAGTGTGTTCTGGGTAGGAACCCCCTGAAAAGTACTCTGCCTTGTTTCCATGTCTGACCCAAGGAGTCTCCACCATTTCAAACTCTGTTGGAAATTCCCCTTTGGATCAGGGAGGGGTAGATAAATTAGATACTTAACTGACCTTCCCCATTTTATCCCCCAAACCTTAATTTGAATCTCTTATTTTATAGACAAGGAAACTGAGGCTCAGAGAGGAAAGAGACTGCCCAAGTCATTTCAACTTCCCCAGTCCTTTCTCTGAGAGCCATCTTTGATGGTTAATTTTGTGTGTCAACTTGGCTAGGCCAAGGCATCCAGATATTTGATTAAGCATTAGTCTAGATGTTTCTGTGAAGGTATTTTTAGATGAGATTAACATTTAAGTCAATAGACTCTGGGTAGTGCAAATCACCCTCCATAACACTGATGGACCTCATCCTATCCGGTGAAGACACTATCTGAAAAAAAGACCACCTCCCAGAAGCAGGGGAGTTCTATGTGCAGATCGGATTGGGGTTCAAACTGCAGCTCTTCCCTGGATCTCTAGCCTGCCGTCAACCCTGAAGGTTTTAGACTGCCAGCTTTCACAATTGTGTGGGTCAATTTCTTAAAATAAATCTTCCTATATATACACATCCTATTGATTCCATTTCTCCAGAGAACCCTGACAGATACACCATCATAAACTCCATAAAAGTCTGACCAGCTGCTCTTTATCCTGAGCAGATCTAAATTTTTAAAAATACTATTCTAAAAGAGTCATTGTTCCAGGCACAGTGGCACATTCCTGTAATCCCAGCAGTTTAGGAGGTTGAGGCAGGAGGATCACAAGTTTGAGGATAGCCTCAGCAACTTAGTGAGACTCTATCTCCAAATAAAACATAAAAAGAACTGGGAATGTAGTTCAGTGATAGGGTTCAATCCTCAGGACACCCCCACACCCTGAAAAGAGTCATTGTTCAGCAGCGGTCCCAGGATGATTAAATAGCCAGTTTTCAATTAGTGATGAGTTGGTGGAGTATAAAGAGACTACTGTCAAGTTTTCTTATCTGTACCAATAATCTAATAGCAGAAAAAGAGGCTTTGCCTGTGGAAGATCAAAGTCAGGTTCAACATCCACAAAGATCCTTTTCTCCCTGCTGGTCTCTCTTTCTGGTTGGGATAGTGTGTCCATGTGGTCAGGATCTGCTGTGCACCATTAGGCTCCTGTGTTTGCCCTATGGGCTGCTCCCATCCATTCCCCCTTAACATCATCATCCCTTCCCCCTGGTGAGTGGGTAACTATGCAGGATGCTCACTGTGGATGCTCAAGGGACTGAATCTAGACCTCCTAGCTCCAGTTCAGCCAGAGCATGAGCATGTGACTTTGGCTCAGTCAATCAACCACTCTCTTTTGGGACTTGGACTCTTGAGCAAGTGACAAGAGAATAAGAGGGAAAGGTTGGTACCATCCAATGCCAAAGAATCACTAGAGGATTCATATTTCCAACAGCCTCCTTTGGGTGAGATTTTTGGAATTTCTGTGACCTCCATCCAGCTTCTTGTCCCTACAGAGTTCTCTGGGTTCCAGTTGCTTTCTTTCTTTCTTTTTGGTACTGGGGATTGAACCCAGGGATTCTTAACCACTGAGCCACATCTCGAGCCCATTTTATATTTTATTTTGAAACAGTGCCTTGCTAAGTTGCTGAAGTTGGCTTTGAACTTGCAATCCTCCTACCTCAGCCTCCTGAGCCACTGGGATTGCAGGGTTGTGCTACCATGCCTAGCTTCTGCTGCTTTCAAATTGAACTTTCAACCTTCATCAATTCTGTGAGTCCCTGTGAGCCTTTACTTAAATCTGTGACCAGCAATGGAGCCCCCGGACTGATAGTGTCTCTTGGGTGCTACTTCCAGCTCTGCTTTTAACTCTGTGACATGTGATTTCATTTTCCTGAGCCTCAGTTTCTTTGTATGTAAAATTAGGCAATGAGACTGGATCTGGATTCTGCAAATGCTTCTCACCCCTAAAAACAATCTGTGCAAATAAAATCTGTGCAAATAAAAATATAAATCATATAACTGGTAAGTGCAGTTCTGGGCTGGGTAAAGGGTTTTGAGGCCCCAGAATCCTGTCCTCTTAGCTTCTTCTGGACTCCTGCAGGGTTCCACGGAGCATTCTGGACTAGACAGGCATTTCTACCACAAAGGGATGCAGGCCCTTCTCTTCCCTTGCTCTGCCACCAAGCTACACTCCAGCTTAGCTGCCAAATTTTAAGAGTACTTTATATTGTGGAAAAGGCACACACACAAAAAAGAAAGGTAACAATAACAAAATAGTAGAGTGGAGATGATGTGCTACTGTGTTCAAGGCATTTGTGAATGTCTGCCTTGTTCATTTTCAACCATTTTATTAGATCTTTGAGATATAGAATTATTCCTCCATGATAAATATACGTATTAGTATTTTTGTGAGTAAAATAAGATTAGTATAACTTACGCCATTAAGATGTGGCATGAAAAGCCGGGCATGGTGGCGCACGCCTGTAATCCAAGCGATTTGGGAGGCTGAGTCAGGAGGATCGCGAGTTCAAAGCCAGCCTCAGCAACTTAGCGAGGCCCTTAGCAACTCAGTGAGACCCTGTTTCTAAATAAAATACAGAATAGGGCTGGGGATGGGGCTCAGTGTCCGAGTGTCCCTGAGTTCAATCCCTGGTTCCAAAAAAAAAAAAAAAAAAAAAAGATGTGGCGTGGTGGTTCACACCTGTAATCCCAGTGACTTGGGAGGCTGAGGCAGGAGGATTGTAAGTTTGAGGTCAGCCTCAGTGAATTAGTGAGGCCCTAAGCAACTTTACAAGACCCTGTCTCAAAATAAAAAGAAAAAGGGCTAGGGATGTAGCTCAGTGGTAAAAAGAAAAAGGGCTAGGGATGTAGCTCAGCCCCTCAGTTCAATTCCTCGTACTTAAAAAATAAACACAATAAACTGTCAAAATGAATAATTAGGACAAAAAGGTTTGGTGTATTCAGGATTGGGAGAGTAGCTTAGTGGCAGAACTCGTGTGAGGCCCTGGGGTTTGATTAGCTCTGAAAAAAACAGGTTAGTGTTTAATTTCTCATATGGTCATAAATATACTGGATTTTTTCCCCCAGTGCTGGGAATCAAATCCAGGGCCTCACACATGCATTCTACCACTGATCTACACTCCCACCCTGAGATCCACCAGATATTAATGTTATACGTTATACTAGTTGTACCAGGTACTATGCTAAGGATTTGCACACACATTCTCATGTGGTCTCAAACAACTCTCTGAGAAGGAAGGTATCATTTATGATTCTTATTTTATTGCTGAGGACACTGAGACTCAGAGAGGTTAAGTCATTTACCTAAATTCACACAGCTAGTAAGTAGCTACTAACTGCACGACTCCAAAACTTATGCTCTTCAAACATGATACTCTACTCATCTACATAATGGTATTTGCTTGTTTCTTTGCTTGTTTTACAGTCTGGGGATTGAACCCAGAGGCACTCTACAACTAGGCTACATCCCCAGCCCTTTTTATTATTTTGAGACAGGATCTCACTAAGTTGCCAATGCTGGCCTTGAACGTGTGACCCTCCTGTCTCAGCTTCCTGAGTAGCTATGATTACAGAATGCTCCACTGGGTCTAGCCATTTGGGTATTTTTAAATGTGGACTAATAGGACTTTGATTTCATTTCAGTGGTTTCAGCTTTCTCATCTGTATAAGGCCTCCAGGGGGCCCCCTGCAGCTCCTGGCTGAGGAAGCAAAGTCAGGACTACAGGACGTCTCCCCTGGTCTGGGGTGCTTTTGCTGACACTGTCAGTTTGTTATTAAATGGAGTGATTCTTTCAACTCTGGCAGTCTTCTTTCTTAAGGTCAATTGAAATTTCCTCTGAGAACACAAACTAACTTCTACAAACCATCATCAGAAACAGGAATTTGCAACTAAAAAAGAGCTTTGGTGAAAATGAATTCTCAGATTCTCATCTCTATCACTCTGTGCATATCATCAATGACTGAATTAATTATAGGTCTAAGCTGGGCGTGGTGGCGCACGCCTGTAATCCCAACACTTGGGAGGCTGAGGCAGGAGGATCGCAAGTTCAAAACCAGCCTCAGCAACTTAGCGAGGCCCTAAGCAACTCAGTGAGACCCTGTCTCTAAATAAAATACAAAAATAGGGCTGGGGATGTGGCTCAGTGCCAAGTGCCCCTGGATTTAAACCCCAGTAACAAAAAAAAAAAAAAAAAAAAAAAAAATTATAGGTCTAAGGGATTAGGGGATACAGGTTATGAAGATAACTATGACCATGCTCAAAAAATTCGGAATTTGACTCTTGGTAACCACTTTATGTCAGCTGTTACTCTTTCTAATAATGATGTTTCTCTACAGATAATACAGAGACTATTTGTTCATCACAATGGCAGTAATCAGCGTTTGTGTATCTGTGTTTTATAATGTAATAAAGCATTTCTAGGTACACATTTTGAATATCCACTCTGTGACTCATAGAATGACCTTTGACAAGTCTTATAAACACATTGGGCCTCACTTTCTTCATCTCAGAAGAGGAACTCAGAAGAGGAACTTAGATGAGACATTCTGCAAACTTTGAATCTAAATTCTTATTTAGATTCAATCTAAATAGTCAGCCATGCAATCCCAAATGTATCCAGCAGAGGTCAGGCGAGGTCCCTACAAGCGCTGAGGTCTACTTTGATCCAGGTTATCTGTGTAAGGAGTTTTTGTGATAGGGGCTATTTTCCATGTTAACATATCTGTGTTTTAAGGTTTAGCTGGGCACAAAGATAGGCTTTTTTTTTTCTTTCCTTTTTTCCACCAAAAGATTAAAGCAGAGATGAACTGTGTGTTTATGGCCTCTTTATCAAATATGAACGCTTTCTCCACTGGCTAGTGCCTAGCAAGCAAAGGTCAATTTCCCAGCAGAAGATGCTCTGCATTCTAAGGGCAAATATAAACAAATAAACTTGGCACAGCAATTTCCATTTTATCAAAACTCTCTCTATAACAAAGGATTCCACAATTCTACCTAATGATCCACTAGTTCATTATTATTATTATTTATTTTTTGCCAATGGGAATGAAACTTAGGGCCTTACCCATTACCCAGGGCGATCTACCTCTGGACTACATCCCACCCTCGTGACTTACTGCTTTGAAAAATACTTACCTCAGCAAAATTCTATCACAATGGCACATCATGTACAACCACAAAAATGGGATCCTAATGAGAATAAGTTATACTCCATGTATGTATTAATATGTCAAAATACACTCTACTGTCGAGTATATCTAAAAATAACAAAAAAGAAAAAAAATCTATCACAATGGGGTTTGACCAACTCTCTCTCTTCTGATTTCATCAGAATTTGGGGGGGAGGGCAGTGGGAATACATCATTATAGAGATAGAAACTTCCAGGAAATACCCACTGACTTGGGAGGCTGAGACCTTGGGAGGCTGAGACAGGATTGCAAGTTCAAGGTCAGACTCATCAACTTGGCATCACAGCATCTTAGTGAGATCCTGTCTCAAAATAAAAATTAAGAAGGACTGGGAATGTGGCTCAGTGGTAAAGCACCCCTGGGTCAATTCCCAGTACTAAAAACGAAACAAAAAATGAAAACCTAAGATTAAAGAGGAAGTGTCTCTCTCCTTATGCTGACAATTGCTCTGAGCTCTCAGGAAAAGGGTTCAACTTTTAGGGCTTCTGCTTGCTCAAAAGGACAAGAAAAGTGGAAGGAAGCGTTGATTCAAAGAGAAACTTTTGCTTCCGTTTGAAGGTCCTCATTTGGCACTGACAACAATCTCGCCTAGATGCATCCAAGCTCCTTCCCCGCTTGGGTCTTGCTCTGGGTGCCTGTAACAGAGCTGAGTAAGGAGGACCGAAAATGCCCCTCACCTTTGAGGAGTGGGAGAAATGGCTAGTCCATGAGGCCCGGTACTCCAAACACAGCACGTGTGGCTGTCAATGTAATTTAAGATATTTCTATGAACCAAAGTTGGACCTGGTGACACATACTATAATCCCAGTGACTCAGGAGGATGAGGCAGGAGGATCAGAAGTTCAAGGACAGCCTCAGCAACTTAGCCAGATTCTGTCTCAAAATATAAAATAAAAAGGACTGGTGACGTAGTTTGATGGTAAAGTGCTTCTGGGTTCAATCCCCAGTACCAAAAAGTAGGAAATAAAAGATGTTCTTATAAAACAAACAAAAAATAATCTGGCATTTATCTTATTGGAAAACCTCTTTAGAAAAGTGTTGATCCTAAATCTGGAACATCTACACATTTAGGATAACTGTAATAATAGCTGCCACTTATTTGGAGAAAGCAGAACATTATGGTGCAATAGCAGCACCTTTCCATTTTACAGACAAGGAAACTGAGCCTTAGGGCAATTAGGTGAACTGCCTAAATGCAGTTCCCTCTGCACTCCTGACTGCAAAGCTGGAGCTCTAAAAACTCCTTTTGGGTCTTTGCAATCAAGCCCGCATTCTCCGAGCTATTCCATCATATTGGCAGCCTTGGGGCTTTTCAGACAGTCCTGCCTCAGGACCTTTGCAGGTACTGTTTTCTCCCTCTAGAATTCAATTTCCCCAGATACCAGGGCTCCTTGTGCCCTCCCTACCTTCACGTCTCTGCCACCTGGCACCTGATCATTGAGGCCCTCCCCACAGGAACTTGTGCACCTCTCCCTCTCCTTCCCTTTCTGGTTCCTCTCCATCCCTTACTTGATGGTTGTTCTTGGTCTATCTTCTCCTAGTAGACTGGAAAGCTTTGTTATTATGCTTCTGTCTGTATCATGGAAGAATGTGCTCGTGTTAGTTCAGTGAAGAAGGAAACCAATAAGTGGCCACTGGTGTTCGAGGGACTGTTGGGTCTAGGTTTTGGGATTGAGGGACAGCCACCTGCAAACCCTCATTACTCTGCAGATCTAACTTCACAACAGGGCTCAGTTCTAGATGCATAGTTCAAGTTCCAGGAATGACACTCACCCCACCCCTTCCCCATTCCACCCTTTATCAGAGGACTGGCTAGCCTCTCCCCTCTTCTCCACCCAGCCTTTGACCTTTTCTTCTCATTCTTTGCTCAAGAAGATTATGGGAGTTGGGGAGGGGAGAAGGGCAGGCTGTGAGATTCTCTTGGGAGAGAAGAGATCTGTAAATACTCCCATTTTTATCCCTGAAATCCCACCACGATCTCTTCCTTCTAGCTTCTTCACTGGAGCCAAAATAAACTTCCCTTTGGACTGATCACCTCCAGCTGGTGGGCTTTTCAAGAGCAACTCAGGCATCTTTGCCTAGCTCCCTCCCTCACCCTCACTCAGTCTTCTGGGTTGGGGCCCTCCTTGTGGCCCTTGGGGAAGTAAGTCACTGTTGTTCCTACTTATCATAGCTTCTTTGTCTTGGTTTACTTTTCCAGAGAACACTCAAGGTAGAGGGTTGTGCCTTTCTGTCCCTGTGGCCCAGGGCAAGCATGACCTTGGCAGCCAGCCAGCAGATCCGATAAAAGACAAATGCAATTGATTTCTCTGTTGGAGGGCCAGCAGCGTACATTGCCAATGACCATTACACATTTTTGCACATTCTTTCTAGCTACAAACACCAGTGACAGCCCAGAATCCCAGAGAATACCACATTTTGCTTAGAATACACATCTGAATCAAGATAAATGATGCTTTGCCCTGAAAAACCCATGTCTCTGCTGGCAGGTGACTGGCAGGTCCCATCCAGCCCTGAGAATAAGCCCCAGCACCACATTCTTCCTCTCACCCTTCCCTTAGGTGAGAAGCTCTCCTTAGGTGGAGCTTTCCCTTAGGTGGAGCTCTCTGCCTGCAGTCTGGGGCTAACTCAGGAGCAGGGAGTTGGGGAGTGAATATTTATGGGGGAAAGTCAAGGGTGGGGCAAGTGGAGGAATGAGCCCCAGGGGAAGCCCTGAGGGACAAGTGATTACCACCATGTGACCTCTTCTGACTCACCTTTCTCCCAGTTCTTTCCAACTTCCCAGAAAGGACAGGGGCCCTTGCTGGGACCCAGAAAACACTTGAACACTCTCCTGTGGTTTTCCCAGTTTCTGTTTGCACTCCACAGGTAGAACTGGTCTACCTTCATTCCCCCACCAAACAGACAGGTTAGCAGAGGCCCTAGGACCACCCCTTAGTCAAGAAACTCTCTCACTTGCTGGGTTTATTCTGATTCCATGGTCTAGTGAGGCCCCTGCATGTGGCTTCAACCAGCACTGCATTTTGAGAACCGCTGGTCTAAGCTAGAGTCTAATCTCCCTGACCTGCTAGATCAAAGGCATCACCTGGAGGTTCTAACAAGGTGGATCTGGGGATGCTCAGAGATTCTGAAGTGCTCCAGATGAGTCATAAAGTAGCTAAGAGAATCCAAACTCATTAGCATCTGACTCCTTTCCACTTTCCAGGCTAACATCCTGCAAATGGGTCCTGAACTTCCTGTGGTTAGCTCTGCTCTGAAGGCCCCCTGCCACCCTGTCTGTCAGGGGAGCTCTGAGGCTGGGTTTGCAGCCTAGGAAGTCTTTTCCACCACTCCACCCCCATTTAGGGAGGTGGAAGTGTGCTCCTTTGTCCCCAGAGCTTCCTGTCTGCCTCCCATTTGAAGCCTGAGGCAGACACTGCAGGCTGATTGACCTGACCCCAGCCCAACTCTGTCTTCCCTTGCTTTACTCCACTATTGAAACCGTGCCTGATCGGCTCCCTTGCCCCTGGGGTTGCTACAGGACACCATTGCAGCCAATGCCCAACAAGCAGAATGCACTGAGAATTTCTGGAAACCTCGGATTTCCAGACCCTGGGGGCAACTCCTTTTCTTCTACCCCTAAGGATGCAAGAGCTATAGAACTGCCATCTTTACACTCGGAGGTGTTATACTCCCCAAAAGATTCTCCAGTGCCATCATCAGGAGAGAGTCAGCCCCACCCTGATCCCCCCTCCCTATAGCCCGCCCTAATCCCATCCGAGCCCTATAAAAGTTGGCGATGACACAATTAACATGCAATTTCCCAGCACCCCGCTTTTAGGAGTAAGGGCAATTGTCGCTGGCCAGCTAAAATAAAGGCTTCTTTTGGCTTTACGTGATCGACTTCGATGATTTTATTTTCAGAACAGAAACAACAGGTACAACAGAAGGAAAGGC
The DNA here is from genome assembly GCA_020662805.1 of Glaucomys volans. Lineage (NCBI taxonomy): Eukaryota > Metazoa > Chordata > Mammalia > Rodentia > Sciuridae > Glaucomys > Glaucomys volans. Next base: position 119,787 of record JAJEJO010004956.1, on the reverse strand, counting down.
CAAGGGAATCAGAGCCCTCCCCCAGGCACAAAGGAGCAGCTGAGTCACCACTGAAACAGCCCATTCCCAGAGGTGGAGGTGAGAGGTGACAGTAAGAATACAACCCTGCCAGGTGTGGTGGTGTACACCTGCCATTCCAGTGACTCTAGAGGAGGCAGGAAGATCTCAAGGTTGAGGACAGCCTCAGCAACTTAGTGAAACCCTATGTTTCAGAATAAAAAATAAAAAGTATTGCCGGGCACGGTGGCGCATGCCTGTAATCCCAGCACTTGGGAGGCTGAGGCAGGAGGATCTCGAGTTCAAAGCCAGCCTCAGCAACTTAGCGAGGCGCTAAGCAACTCAGTGAGACCCTGTCTCTAAATAAAATACAAAATAGGGCTGAGGATGTGGCTCAGTGGAGGAGTGCCCATGGGTTCAGTCCCCAGTACTAAAATAAATAAACAAATAAATAAATAAATAAATAAATAAATAGTATTGAGGATATACCTCAGCAGTAGAGTGCCCCTGGTTCAATGCCCAGTACCAAAACAAAAGAATCCAGTCCATATTTATGAATGAGCTTAGAGTAAGATGCACAGCTAAGAGGCCGTTTAAGTCTTATTCTCCCTAGAACAATCTTAACCTGTTTTCAGGGCAAAACTATTAATAGCACCCCCTTTATGCTCTCAGAAGTGATCTGGTTTGAGTATTTCTCTTTTGGGATTTTTTTATTTGCTGTGCATTAGACATATTTCAATTTTTATTGAACTTAATATGAAGCTTGGTAGGTATTAACCTACCCTGCATCCCTCCAGTGGAAATAAGCATGATGGTCATTGTGGTGCAGCTGTAGCCTGGTAAAATGATAATCAATTTGTGGCTCAAGATATGTTGGCCACTGGGCTAGAAGTGTGGATCAGTGTAGAGTGTTTGCCTAGCACGCACCATGGTCTGGGTTCAATCCCCAGCACTATGAAAAAAGAAAAAAGAAATATTAGCTACCAGAGTGAGACCACCAGGAAAAAGAGGTGACATCCCTAATATATTAAATAAACCTGGCTTGATCTTGCAAAAATGCAAATGTTTTCTTCTTTGTTCTCACTTCACTATCAGAGTTGGACAGTTAAACTCCCTGCTTTCAATGATCACATTTATCTTAGATCCTCTTGTATTTTGCTAGACTGTGACCTCCCCGAGAGCAGGGACCCTTTATGTGTGAGATTTCAGACTGCCATGGACTCCGTGCTCAGAGAATCTTTGCAGAACAAATGGAATTCCTCCAACAATGTCAATTCTGAGTTTCTAAGATTCATAGAGGTCCCAGTTTATTGCCAGGCATTTTAGGATTAGAAGAAGGCCTTCTTAGGTTACTTGTGTCTGTAGGAGCCCAAGTCCTTTTCATGCATACTTGAATTTGTCTTTGAACTGGATTCCTAAAATTTCCCCATCTTTAAAAATATGATCCCATACATCCCCCTCCCCAAGTAAAATTACCCTAACCAGCAGCTAGGCCAGCAGCTCTGATCTCTTGAAGAGCCTTTCTCACCTAATGGCTGATTATTTATTGGTCCCTGATCATACCAGCGAGCAGGATTGCTGATTTGCACAGTTGATGGGTCTCACTCACTCACCTGAAATCCTTTCAATGGCTTAGAGTTGTGTCTGAGACCAAGTCCCAGCAAGATTCAAGTTCGCGTCCTGCTGCAGGAGCTCTAAATGACCTGGTTGCCCCTCCAGTCTCCTCTCCACCAATCCTTCCTCCCAACTCCTCCGGTTTCTTCAAAAGACCACATTCTCACACTTCCTATGTCATTCATGATATTCCCTCTGTTTGATATACCTGTCCTCATGTCCCCCTCCTTACTTATCTTTCACTCATCTGAGGCAATTTAGCAATGCCCTAAGCATCTTAGTGAGACCCTGTCTCAAAATAAAAGATAAATAAATGAAAAAGGGCTGGGGATGTGGCTCAGTGGTACAACACCCTGGGTTCAATCTCCAGTACAAAAAAAAAAGAAAAAAAAAGAAAAATCACCTCCTCTAGGAGGCCTCCCTAGATTGAAGAGAGGTGAAGTGACTTCAAAACCAAGATGGAGAAATAAGAATGCTCCTAGCCGGGCGTGGTGGCACACGCCTGTAATCCAAGCAACTTGGGATGCTGAGTCAGGAGGATCGCGAGTTCAAAGCCAGCCTCAGCAACTTAGCGAGGCCCTAAGTGAGACCCTGTCTCTAAATAAAATACAAAATAGGGCTGGGGATGTGGCTCAGTGGCCTAGTGTCCCTGAGTTCAATCCCTGCTTCCAAAAAAAAAAAAAAGAATGCTCCTGAATAGGGAGTTAGATAAATACATGACTGTACGACTATAAAGTAAAATAAAAAGGGAGACATATTTTCTTATTTCTTTATTAAGTAGTTTAAAAAAATAATATGCTCAGCATGGTGTTCATATCTGTAATTCCAGATATTCTGGAAGGAGGAGGATTGCAAGTTTGAGGCCAGCTTTAGCAATTTATTGAGACCCTGTCTCAAAATTAAAAAGGGCTGGGATGTAGCTCAGTGGTAGAGCACCCCTGGGTTCAATCCCCAGCACAACAACAATAGGCATGGGGGTGCATACCTGTAATCCCAGTTTCTGGGTGGGCATGGGGTGCTGAAGCAGGAGGATTGCAAATTTGAGGCCACCCTCAGCAATTTAATGAGACCCTATCTCAAAATTAAAAGAGAAGAAAAGATGGGTCTATTGGTATACACACATAGTCCCTGCTACTTGGGAGGCTGGGACAAGAGGATCACTTGAAACTGCAAGTTCAAAGTCAGCCTGGGCAATACAGATAGTCTTGACCTTCCTCAAAAAAAAAAAAAAAAAAAAAAAAAAACAAACAAACAAAAAAAACATTCCTAGTAAATATTCAAGACTATACAGAGAAGAGTAAGTGTCCTTCCTAATCCTGGCCCTGGCCCAGCCTTCCTTGGGGGCCCCAACATGTCAGTTTTTTGGGTGGTTCTTCCAGAGATGCTCTATCTGTAAGAAGGTATACATATGCAGAGGTGAGGGGGGATAGAGGTGGGGGGATGTGAAATATATTTAAGACATGACTTTTGCTCCTAAGAAACCCACAACCTTCTCAGGAGGGTAAGTCAGCCCCAACCCAGGAGTGAGCAGCCTTAAGCAGTGCGTGGGAACCTGAATATGGTCACTCAGTCAGGGCGACTCACAGCTAGGAGTGCCATTCACACTAGGATTCAAGCCCCAATGAGCTCGAATGGGTTCATTCTATAAGCCGTCCACCCACCGTCAGTAAAGGACATGCCAACCATAAACAGAATCAAGATATAATGTGTAAACTCCAGTCCTCTGTATAGTTTGAATGCACATGCTTTAATCCTTCTATCTCCAGAGTTCTTGTTTCTGAGCTTTTAAAGTTGGGACATATTCAAGTCTGGGTTTGGTAACAAAGACAGGCAGGATGCAATAAAACAGTCCATCAAGCTTTCTTGCTTGAACTATGCTTACTGAGAGTTATTACAGAAAAGACAAACGAAACTCCATAAAACTGAAGAAGTGAGAGGAGTCTCTGGTTGGGAGAACAGGAGCCATGCTGAAATCCTGGCATCTTCTGATTTGGTGGCTCCACCTAAACAATGTGACAAATGAGCTCTGGGGCTCAACGCCTAAAGGCACTGAGTTGACATTGGCAAAATGAAGCGTGCAGTAGGTGTTTCCTACTGTGACTCAGGACTCTCCACAGCACTCTCCCCTCTGACCCAGAGGGCAGAGGAGCTTGCAACAGACCATCACGGGTCCCGGAGTATCTGTCCCGAGGCCTGTGCTCCTGGGGATTCTCTTGCTTCAAGTCAGCGGCTCAGTGACTGCGCACTTGTGACTGTGTACCTGTCAAAATTCCTAGAGACACGCCCGCCGGAGACACAGACTATGAACAAAGCAGAAAACCATAGCAACCTAAGTGGGCAGCTCATAGAACCAACACAGGACCTGAGATCTCGGTTCTAAGGGACACAGCAGGGGACAATACCCCCATGGAATCATATCTACAAAGAAACGGAGTTGTATACCACAGCTAGCTGGCCTGCTCTGCTGTGCCAGGAATTCAGATCTGCTGCACTTTCCACCAAGAATGGGGACATTCTTGGGAGTCCCTCCTTCCCACTCCAGGCCCCCACAGGACTTTCTGATTGCCCAGCCAGTGGGACACATGCCCAGGATTTAATTGCAGAGTGGAGCCCTGGAAAGAGAATATCAAGCCTTTTTAGTTTCTCTAGTTGAAGACAGGTGCCCCCTCCCAATAAAACCATTAAATGGGGAGTCTCCAAACATAAGAAAAAGGTTCCAATGCTGGGTGACCAAAGACAAGAAGATCAACGTCCTCCACCCATTGGCATGGGACACAGGGAAAATAGATTGGTGATAGGGCTGGGTAGGGGGAGGAGACCCCCTCGGCAGGCACAGGGACAGGCAGTCCAGTAAGTGCCTTTGACTTCAGGGTGCAGGAACGTGTTGTGTGAGGCAGCTCTGTACTGTCCCCCACCGCCACAGGCACGAGTTGCCAAATGAAAGCCACATGCTTGGGGAAATTGCAAAACAGGAAGAGAAATTGAGAAATCCCAAGGAGAAATGAAGTCTAAATATGTCTAGGGAGGAAGGGAAGGTTAAGCTCTCCCAACCCTGGTTAAGAGAACCTGAGTGGGAGATGAGCAGGGACAGAGGCAACCTGCTTGAGCACCTACTTCCTAAGAACCAGTCCCTGGACTTGCTGGCATGGTATTCTTTTTTTTTTTTTTTTTGGAACCAGGGACTGAACTCAGGGACAC
>JAJEJO010004956.1:57563-114878 GCA_020662805.1 Glaucomys volans | reverse complement strand
GCCCGGCTTATAGAATGCTGTTCAGCCTTTTTTTTTTTTTGCGGTGCTGGGGATTGAACCCAGGGCCTTGTGCTTGACAGGCAAGCACTCTACCAACTGTGCTATATCCCCAGCCCTTGGTATTCTTAATGTGGAGAAAAGACAGCAGTGCCACCTTGATAACTGGGGGTTGGGAGAAGACTTCTTTTCCCTGTTTCATCCATGAGTACCACACCTACTTGGCCTCTGTCCTCTTCTCTCGGGCCTCTCCTGGAAAGAGTAGGTGGTGGTCAGCTGGGGAGGACAGTGGAAGCTTTCCTTTGGGTGGGACTTCTACCTGCTGGCCAGCTTGGAGCACAGAGTGAAAGGAGCCAGTCCTGCAGGGAAGCCCAGGGACTCTCAGCACTGCCTTTGACCAGGCAGGTGGGTCTAATTCTGGGTATTTTATTATTATCTTTGCAGTGATGGGTTTGAACCTAGAGCCTCCTGCATGCATGCTAGGCAAGAGCTCTGCCACTGAGTGACACCCCCAGTCCTAATTCTGGGTATGGTATTAGGAAGTTGATGATTGCCTCAGCCATACCCTCCATCCTTGTTTTCAACGTAAAGGTATTTCCGCCCCCCCAGTACTAAGGATAAAACCCAGGGCTTCACGCATACCAGGCCAGCATTCTACCACTGAACCACATCCCCAGCCTGCTAGCAGGTATGGATTTTTGCAATCCATACCTGCTTTACTCCTGTGTGTCTCAATAGTTTAGAACTCAGACCAAGGAAGCTGGGTGTGGTGGGATCCCTGTAATCCCAGCTACTTGGGTGGCTGAGGCAGGAGAGTCACAGGTTCAAGGTCAGCCTGGATAACTTAGACCCTGTCTCAAAATAAAAAATAAAAGGGGCTGGGGATGCAGTTCAGGGTAGAACATCCCCTCAGTTCAATCTCCAGTACCAAAGAGAAAGAAAGAAAGAAAGAAAGAAAGAGAGAGAGAGAGAGAGAGAGAGAGAGAGAGAGAGAGAAAGAAAGAAAGAAAGAAAGAAAGAAAGAAAGAAAGAAAGAAAGAAAGAAAGAAAGAAAGAAAGAGAGAAAGAAGCCGGGCGTGGTGTTGCACGCCTGTAATCCAAGTGACTTGGGAGGCTGAGTCAGGAGGATCGCGAGTTCAAAGCCAGCCTCAGCAATTTAGCAAGGCCCTAAGCAACTCAGTGAGACCCTGTCTCTAAATAAAATACAAAATAGGGCTGGGGACGTGGCTCAGTGGCCGAGTGTCCCTGAGTTCAAACCCTGGTTCCAAAAAAAAAAAAAAAAAAAAGAAAGAAAGAAAGAAAAAGGATCTCTGAGAAAAAGGGAGGCTCTTTACTAACTTAGTGACTTTAGGTAGGTTATTTAACCTCTTTGAGTTTGCATTTCATCATTTGTAAAACAGGAATAGGAAGAGTCCTCCCTCTCACCTCCCAGTGGGGTTGGAGGAGTAAATGGGTGAGGATCCGATGCAGCTAGGGCAAAGCCCGGGAGCAGCGCTTCTCCTTCTTCTCACTGTTGTAGCTCCCCAGAGTCCATCACTGTCCTGGGGAGGTGCCTTCCTCATTCCAGTCCCAGCTGCACTTCCTGAACCAGAAATGGGAGGTTTCACCTCCTAGGAAGGGCTTATATGTCCTGTCCAGAGGAGCCTCATGGTGGTGGTGGTGGTGGGGTCTCTCTGGCTGCTTCTCCGCTCCGATGCTGTCATACTCTGAAATAGCAGCCAGGCCAACCTGGGCTGTTTGCCTTCCCTGCCGCTGACCTAGTTGGCAAGGACTATGGAGAAATATCAGGCCCAGGGCCTGGTGCATCCTCGGGATGTTACTGCAGAGAAAACACGACTTTGCTGGCTGGGTGGATTCTAGACAACAGGAAGATAAACGGGTTAAAGCAAACAGGAGTGAAATTCCTGCCATGAAAACAGGAAGAAGCCTGGTTGCTGGAACTCTTTGGGGTCAATTTATTTATTTTATAAAACAGTGTTATTGATATGTAATTCACATACTATACAATTCACCTATATAAAGTGGATGATCCAGGGACTAGGGATGTGGCTCAAGTGGTAGAATACAAGCTTAATATGTAGTAGGCCCTGGGTTCAATCTCCTGCAAGGAAAGAAAAAGTGGAGTATCTAATAGTTTTTCCTACATCCAGAGAGTTGTGTGGCCATCATCACAATCAATTTTTGAACATTTTCATCACCTAAAAAAGAAATGCCACACCCTGTACCCTGTACCTGTCATCACTCCGGTTCCCAACTCCACCTTTTTCTTTTTTTTGCAGTACTGGGGATGGAACCCAGGGCTTGTACGTGTTAGGCAGGCATTCTACAGCGGAGCCACACCCAAGCACCTTTTAAAATTTTTATTTTGAGACAGGATCTTGCTAAGTTGCCCATGCTGGTCTTGAATTTATTGTCCTCCTGCCTCAGCTTCCTGAATATCTAGGATTACAGGTGCGCCACCGCGCCCGGCTACTTTTTGGCTATTTTGAATAATGCTGCAATGAACATTCTTATTCAGGTTTATATGTGGACATATGCTTCATTTCTCTTGAGGACCTAGGAGGGGACTTGCTGGGCCGTATGCTGACTCCATGTTTAACTGCTGGACTATTCACAGTGGCATCACATTTACACTCCCCGCTGCATGGTATGAGGGTCTGGCTTCTCTCCATCCCCCCAACTCTTGGTATCTGTCTTCTGGATCAAGCCAACCTAGACAGCATGAAGTGGTGTCTTGTTGTGGTTTTGATTAGCATTTCCCTGATGATGTTTAGTGTCTACTCATATAATTATTGTCTATTTGTATATCTTTTTGGAGAAATGTCTAAGTCTTTTGTCCATTTTTAATTATTTGTCTATTATAAGTTTTCTTTATATATGTATGTATGTGTGTGTATTTTTTCTTTCTCTCTCTCTCTCTTTCTTTTTTTTAATGGTGGCAGTACTGGGAATTGAACCCAGGGGCATTCTACCATTGAGTTATACCCTCAGTCCTTTTCATTCTTATTTTTTTATTTTAAGACAATATCTCACTAAGCTGCCAGGCTGACTTTGAACTTGCAATCCTCCTGCTTCAACCTTGCCCCTTGCCCCAGTAGTTGGGATTACAGGTGTGCATTCTTTATCTATTTGAGAGGGAGTCTTATTTTTTAAATTTTTTATTTATTCCATTTTTTTTTAACACCAGGGGTTTGAATGCAGGGATGCTTAACTACTGAGCCATATACCCAGCCCATTTTATTTTTTATTTTGAGATAGGGTCTCACTGAGTTGCTTAGGGCCTTACTAAGTTGCTGAGGCTGGCTTTGAACTCTCTATCCTCCTGCCTTGGCCTCAGAACTGCTAGGATTATAGGGATGCATCAAAATACCCAGCAGGAGTCTTACTTTAATTTTTTCAAAATTACTGTTTTCTCAGACATACTCATACTCACATTAGAGCAGTCATGTGTTTGAATCCAAAGATCACAGATACATGAGTTGATCAGGAAGCAAAATAGTTTGCAAGCTAATTTTACATCATGGGAGCCCTGGAAATCCTTGAATCTAGGAAGTCTAGCTAGCAACTGTAAGGCTCTCTTTAATTTTGGTGAAGATATCTCCTTAGTTTGTTTCTGTGCTTTTCTTGGACAGAAGGAAACAAAAGTACCTAACCACGTCACATCTACCCCCTGGGGAAAGTAAGTCCAGAGTAGAGGCTTAGGGGTAGTGGACACCTTGGCCCCAGGAAGGCTTTCATTATCCTTTCTTCTCATTTCGTTTCAGCAAATGTTTACTGAGGCCTTCCTTTATGGCATGTTTAGAGATTTAAAAGGGAATGAGTCACAAAGGGAGACATAAACACACAAACCAATGACTGTCAATACCAACTAAGCAGGCATGTGCTTGAAGCATGCTAGAGCATGGAGAAAGAGGCAGTTCATTTTGTTAAGAAAGGGCCTTGGTGAGAAGGGCTATTGAGAATTATGGTCAAGTTGATGGAGAAGACGCCATTTAGCTGGTCTTAAAGGATGAGTATGAGCTTACTGTGTGAACAAGGGTAATAAACCACAGGCAAGTTCACAGAGGTTAATGCAGAGAATGGTAAACTCCTACTGTGCTTTTTTTTTTTTGGTACTGGGGGCTGAACCCAGGGGCACTTCACAGCTGAACTACAACCCAGCCCTTTTATGTTTTTTTGTTTGTTTGTTTGTTTGTTTGTTTTTTTGCGGTGCTGGGGATTGAACCCAGGGCCTTGTGCTTATGAGACAAGCACTCTACCAACTGAGCTATATCCCCAGCCCCCTTTTATGTTTTTATTTTGAGACAGGGTCTCACTGTGTTGTTTAGGGCCTTGTTAAATTGCTGAGACTGGCCTTGAACTTGGACTTCTGACTCAGCCTCCCAACCTGATAGGATTAGAGCACTGTGCCACTGTGCCAGGCTCCTACTGAGCTTTTATAATAAGTGGATTTGAATGAATCATTAGGTTCCCACAGGACAGTGGGATTGAATCCAGGGCCTCATGCATGGAAAGCAAGCACTGAGATACCCCTGTCTCCAGCCCATTTTAGATTCAGTGTAGATATTTTGCGTATTGGGACAAGGTTAGGGCATGATGTTTGCTCTAAACAGAAGGCTACTGATTGAGTTCAGTCCACTTCCTCAGTTCTCAAGGTCCATACTGGGTTGGAGCCAGTCTACCCACAGGCTCACACCCAGATGGTGTCTAATTCTACTTCCTGGGAATTGCCAGCAAGAAGGATTGGAGTACCTGGGAAGAGGGTGGGGATAAGCGCCAAAACGAGGATTGGGGCATGGAGGAGGGAGGAGACTCAGAAGATGTGCTCTGTTTATTCTACATCTGTTTGTCCTTCCATTTTACCTAGTGTTTACAAACGTCTAATGAATAACTAAATGAATGACGTCAAAAGCACAACCTTTGGTGTAAAACTGGTATTCTTCTTCAGTCCCTAAGTGCCAAAATACACTCCATTGCCCCTGGACCCTTGTCCTCTGGAAGCTGGAATGGAGGCCAATGGCAGTTTTCCTAGAAGCTCCAGGCAAGCTGCCAGCTCTTTGTGAAATCAATCCCTGATGCCCTTTGTGGGTTTGACCTGCTACCCCAGGCGTGTGGGAGCGTGATGTGTCAGACAGGAAACAAGCCACTGAAAGCCCAACTCAAAATTGCTTGAACAATAATGAAAAGTGTCATTTCACATAGCAAGGATTCTGGAGAGCAGGTGGCTCCTGAGTTGGTTAATTTGCCAACACAGTTGGGTCACCGTCAGTGTACTATTAAGCTTTTTGATCTTTGCTAATCTGGTAGGTAAAGATTGGTATGTAATGAGCAAGAGTCAAGCTTCTTGACATCTTGGGAAAGTAACTAATAATGTGGAGACAGAGAAGATATGCTGGGTGCAGTGGCCACGTCTGTCATCCCAGTGACTCAGGAGGCTGAAGCAGGGCGACAAATTCAAGGCCAGCCTCAGTTATCTATCGAGGGCCTGAGCAACTTAGGGAGGAGACACTGTCTCAAATAAAAAATAAAAAGGGATGGGGAAGGTACAGCTCAGTAAAGCACCCCTGGGTTCCATCCCTAGAACCACCAAAAAAAGAAAAGCAAAGAAAAGCAAAAATCCTCTTTGACTTTGTCAGATACAAGATTAAAAAAGAAAGAAAGAAATATAAAGCAGGAGGTCTGGGGATGTAGTTTGGTGGCAGACACTTGCCTAGCATGCACGAGGCTGTGGGTTCCTTGGCATGGATGCACACATACACACAGGAATCATCCCCAAACAAAAAAGAACAACCAAAAAAGTTCTTATCTTGCTTCCCAAAACAAATTCCTCTACCACCGCCCCCCACCCCGCTCCAAGAATCCAAGTCAACTGAGCATGGAAAGTTTAAGGCAAGGGAATTTCCCCAGTCCTGCCAGGAATAGAAATGCTCGCACTCTCTGCATCTAACCTAACACAGTCACCCTCAGGACAAACTTCCTTTGTTTCAATTTCCATTAAAAGAGGAGAGCATTAGGGATTTTCTAGACCAGAGCTGTCTCAGTAGAGAATTTTCTGTGATGCTAATGCTAAATATGTTCTACATCTGGGCAAATATAGTAGCTACTAGCCATTTGTGACTATCGGATACTTGAAATGTGGTTAACATGGCTGAGAAAATGATTTTTATTTTTGTTTTTGTTTTGTTTTGTTCTGGTACTGGGGGACTGAACCTAGGGACAGGGACACTTTATCACTAAACCACATTCTCAGTCCTTTTTATTTTTTATTTTGAGACAAGTTCTTGCTAAATTGTGGAGGCTGGCCTCCAACTTATACTCCTCCTGCCTCAGCCTCCTGAGTTGCTGGAATTACAGGTATAGGCCATCATGCCTGACTGAATTTTTTAAAATATTACTTATTTAAATTTAAATAGCCACATGTGGCTAGTGGCTCCCACAGTGGATGGAGCAGTTCTTGCTCAGTGTTTTCTTTTGCTGTGAGAGATGCCAGGCCTTTCTGGTTCAGGATCACCATGACATCAACCTCTGGACACAACTGAGGTTGTTGTTGATAAACAATGGGACTGGAGAGCTTCAGACTTTGATAAAAACAAATAAAATGACAAGAGCAGAGGATGCTTCCCTTACCGTTCTACTGTTATCTCAAGCACGATCCCACGTCCATGACACCCCCAGGCTGTCTGCATGAAGGAAAAACCAGTGTTGAGTTGAGATAAAATAAAGATCATTGATATGGAAATGACAATAAATTAGACACCTTTCCAATTGTTCTCTTTGACTTCTTTTTCTTGTTTTGCAATGCCTAGAATTTTAAGACCAATACTAAATAGTAGTGGTGATGATTTGGGTCTCTTAGTGGGAATACCTTAAGTGTTAGCCGTTAAGGAAGCTACTAGTTTTGGAAAGTTAATGATGTCAAAAAAGCAACCATCTAATTCTAATTCTTCCTCTTCTTCTTCTTCTTTTGTTTTTTTCTTTTTTGCAGTGCTGGGGATCAAACCCAGGGCTGCGTACATGCCAGTCAAACACTCTACCACTGAGCTACACCCCTGTCCCCAGTCCTTAATGTTTTTTTTTTTTTTTTTGTACCAGGGATTGAACCCAGCAGTGCTTAACCACTGAGCCACATCCTCAGCAACCCACCCCCACCTTTTAAAAATATTTTATTTTGAATCAAGATCTCACTAAGTTCCTTACAGCCTCGATAAATTGCTGAGGCTGGCTTTGAACTTGCGGTCCTCCTGCTCAGGCTCCTGAGCCACTGGGATTACAGGTATGTGCCACGACACTCTGCCCTTAACTCTTTATATAATTATTTGTTTGTTTTGAACATCCGGAATGGTTGTCAGGTTTAAATATTAGAGTCTTTGTATTGATTTGGCCAAGAATGCCCTTTAAGTCTACACACATGCTTTTTTTTTTTCTTTCGATTTAGGAGTTTCTGTGTTTACATTCCTCAATTATTAGATTTGTTTCAGTGTTCTTGTTTTGTTCTCAGCAACATCTTTAACTTTCCATTTTTATTTTCCTTCTTTGTTTCCTGTATTTATCATCTTTTCTCTCACTATTTTGAACTTAGCCTCTTCTTCTGCATTTTAGGAACTTATCCTTTTCCTTTGTACAATATGACAGTCATAGTGCGGTTCCGTTTTCTCTTGTTTAGGAAGCCTAGAGACTCTTGCTTCTCATTTATTTTTATTTATTTTATTATACTATTATTATAATAATTATTATTATTTTTAATATTTTGTTTTAGTTGTAGGTGGACACAATACCTTTATTTTATATTTATGTGATGCTGAGGATGGAACCCAGGGCCTCATGCATGCTAGCTAATTGGACCACTGAGCCACAACCCCAGCCCTCATTTATTTTTAAATTCCATTGTATTGGGGCTCGGGATTTAGCTCAGCGTAGTGTGCTCAAGGTCCTGGGTTTCATCCCCAGTACTGAAAACATACTCCCTGGCACTTGTGAATATTTTCACATACTTTCTTATTAAGTTTCCTTTTTGAAAAAACGTGGCCAGCCTCCATTTCTCCCCCAGTCATCTTTTCATCTCAGCTACTGAGTGAGGTCATCAGTTTTCAACTATGGTTTCACAGAGTTCAGGTTTTCATTTTGATAAGAAAATGAAATTCATCATTGAAAATGAACTTTAGGTTTCTCCTGTAAGTGTCAACCTGCCTGTGGAGATGGAGATGGCCTCGGGTCAACCTGTCATTACAGGTCCTAGAGGAAGTTTAATGCTGAATGTGAAATGTCTAGGGGTTCCTAGAGTTCAGTGCTTCCTCTCATTTCTTTTTGTTGTTGTTTTCATTTTTGGTATTGGGGATTGAACCCGGGAGTGCTTTACTCCTGAGCCACATCCCCAGCCGTTTTCATTTTATATTTTGAGACAGGGTTTCACTGAGTTGCTTCGGGCCTCACCAAGTTGCTGAGGCTGGCCTTGAACTTGCGATCCTTCTGTATCAGCCTCCAGAGCCACTGGGATTACAGGCATGTGCCACAGCACCCCACTCCAATTTCTTTTTATTTATTTATTTATTTTATTCACACAGTTCATATAATCTTATATATACATAGGGTAATGCTGTCTGTCTCAGTCTACTATTTTTCCTTCCCCTATCCCCTCCCGTCCCATTTTCCTCCACACCATCCATACTTCCTCCATTCTTTCCTATCCCCCCCATAACCCTCACCCTCCACCCCCGTTATGTATCAGCATCCACTGATCAGAGAAAACATTCAGCCTTTGGTTTTTTTGAGCTTGGCTTATTTCACTTAGCATGATATTCTCCAACTCCACCCATTTACCAGCAAATGCCATAATTTTATTCTTTTTTATGGCTGAGTAATATTCCATTGTGTATATATATACCACAGTTTCTTTATCCATTCTTCAATTGAAGGGTATCTAGGTTGGTTCCACAATCTAGCTATTGTGAATTGAGCAGCTATGAACATAGATGTGGCTGCATCCCTATACTTTGCTGATTTTAAGACCTTTGGGTATAAACCGAGGAGTGGGATAGCTGGGTCAAAGGGTGGATCCATTCCAAGTTTTTTGAGGAATCTCCATACTGCTTTCCAGAGTGGCTGCACCAATTTGCAACTCCACCAGCAATGTACAAGTGTGCCTTTTTCCCCACATCATGCCAGCACTTGTTATTGCTTATATTCCTGATAATAGCCACTCTAATTGGAGTTAGATGAAATCTTAGGGTAGTTTTAATTTACATTTCTCTAATTACTAGAGTTGATGAGCACTTTTTCCTATATTTGTTAATAGCCTGCATATCCTCTTCTGTGAAGTGTCTGCCCAGTTCCTTAGCCCATTTATTGATTGGGCTCTTTGCATTTTTGGTGTACAGTTTTGTAAGTTCTTTATAAATTTTGGAAATCAGTGCTCTGTCTGAAGTGTGTGTGGAAAAGAGTTTTTCCCACTCTGTAGGCTCTCTTTTCACATTCTTGATTGTTTCTTTTGCTGAGAGAAAGCTTTTTAGTTTGAATCTGTCCCATTTATTGATTCTTCCTTTTATTTCTTGCGCTCTGGTGGTCATGTTGAGAAAGTCTGGTCCTAAGCCAATATTAAGAAGATTCAGGCCTACTATTTCTTCTATTTGGCGAAGAGTCTCAGGTCTAATTCCTATATCCTTGATCCATTTTGAGTCGAGTTTTGTACAGGGTGAGAGATAGGGGTTTAATTTCATTTTATTGCATATGGATTTCCAGTTTTGCCAGCACCATTTGTTGAAGAGGCTTTTTTCTCCACTGTGTGTTTTTGGCACCTTTGTCTAGTATGAGATAACTGTACTTATGTGGGTTTGTCTCTGTGTCTTCTATTCTGTACTATTGGTCTGTCTATTTTGGTGCCAATACCATGCTGTTTTTATTACTATTGCTCTATAGTAGAATTTAAGGTCTGGTATTGTGATACCTCCTGCGTCATTCTTCCTGCCCAGGATTGTTTTGGCTATTCTAGGTCTTTTGTTCTTCCATATGAATTTCATGATTGCTTTTTCTACTTCTGTGAGGAATGTCATAGGAATTTTTATTGGAATTGCGTTAAATTTGAACAGCATCTTTGGAAGTATGGCCATTTTGATTATATTGATTCTGCCTATCCAAGAACATGGAAGATCTTTCCATCTTCTAAGGTCTTCCTCAATTTCTTTCTTTAATGTTCTGCAGTTTTTGTTGTAGAGGTTTTTCACCTCTTTTGTTAGATTGATTCCCAAATATTTTATTTTATTTGAGGCTATTTTGAATGGAGTTGTTTTCCTCAATTCACTTTCATCGCTTTTCATCGCTTATGTAGATAAATGCATTTGATTTATGTGTGTTTATTTTATATCCTGATATTTTGCTAAATTCATTAATTAGGTCTAAAAGTTTCCTGGTGGAGTTTTTTGGATCCTCTAAATATAGGATCATGTCATCAGCAAATAGTGACAGCTTGCCCACTCCAATTTCTTATCCCTGCTCACTTAGAGCTCATTTCTTTCTTTTCCCTCATGCTATTCTCCTCCCTGCCTGGATCCTACTTTCTCCCCAGGGTTCTTCCTCTTCTAGTCCTTCCTCTCTCCTTATTGCATATCCTCTGGTCTGCTCCAACGCCTTCCAATTCAGGTTCATCACTTATCTCTGGATCTTTTTGTTCACCAGACCATTTGGCCATGCCTAGAAGGTATCATCTTCAAAGCCAGTCATGCTCTTCAAGACATGTTCTTAAACAAAAATGTTTCACTTTCCATGGGGAATTAAGTATTCAGCTCGGAAAGTTATATTTCTTTCTTCCTCAGTACACTATAATTCACCTTATTTCACGGCATGATTTTTCTCTTGAGTACTATATTCTCTTCCTTTTTTGATACAGAATATTTCCATGGTGTGTGTGTGTGTGTGTGTGTGTGTGTGTGTGTGTGTGTGTTTTCTTATCTGTTTACCTTTGAAAACTGACAGATTTACCTATACTTTCCATATGCCCTGAAATGGCAAAATGGTTCTCTCAGAATCCTATCACCAGTTGCTGCTGTGATGTTCTTTACTGACCTTAATTTGAAAGACCCCACCACCACCCCCACACTGGGGATTGAGCCTATGGCCTCACACATGCTAGCAAGTGCTCTACCACTGAGCCAATCCTCAGCTCTTTTTTATATTTTATTTATTTAGAGACATGGTTTTGCTAAGTTGCATAGGGCCTTGCTAAGTTGCTGAGGCTGGCTTTGAACCTGCAATCCTCCTGCCTCAGCCTCCAGAGCAGCTGAGATTACAGGCATGCAACACCATGTCAGATATGAAGATCGTTTAGATTCCCTAGAGGAAGGGGAGAGGGAAGGACATCAGGAATAAAAGGTGATGGGCAAAAACTGATTTAGGGTTTGGTTATACACCTGGCCCAGCTTTCTCTGGTCCTGCAGCACGTGGCCTGTGGCTCAAGGTCCTAGATGTAGCCTGGCCTATTGTTCATCCCCACAAATTGACTTTCTCTGTTGGATAGCCTCTGGTAACCTTGGGCCTTACCAACAACATTCTTAAAGATAAAAGGAATTAAGGAATTGCAAGTGATATGACAGACCCAGTGCTTTTTGTTTTTGTTTTTGTTTTTCTGAGACATGGACTTGCTCTATTGCCCAGACTCGTCTCAAACTCCTGGACTCAAGTGATCCTCCTCCTGCCTTAACCTCCCAAGTGCTGGGACAATAGGTATGTGATATCATGTTGACTTCTGCTATTGCTCACTAGGGGATTATCCATGCAGTAGTGCTCCAGTCCTGTAGAAACTCCTCAGTGTTTCTGAAATGCATATGATATTCTTTTCTAGTTGTAGCATGATACTTGTTTTACTTATATTTTACTCCTTTCGATTCGGAACTGGAGATGTGGGGTGGGATGGGATTAGACGTTAGCAATCATTGTCTTATACAAACATCAATAATTTCTTACTCTTTATTTTTTTTTTTCTTTTCTGACTTAGAAAAAAATTTATCTGGTTTTAACCAGATATCCATAACATTTTGAGTTTGGAACATTCTAGAGGAAGGGTCTACACAAATGTACCCATAGTCCACCTACTTGAACAGACATGGAGAACCAGTAGCACTGCCTCTATTTTGTTAGGATGATCTTTGGATTTCTTTCCTCCTATTCTGTTGTGGGGAGGAGATCGGCTTAAAGAAATCTGAACACTTCCCAAAAATAACACCCAGCTGAAAATTCCTTTTGCTATAGTGTTCTCAGGAAGCGGAGCAAGCCTTTCCATTTCCTAGCAGATCCCTGGAAGGTCAAAAGAACAGGGAATGTTTGTAAGGGCATCTCATGTGCTTTTGTTCTCACCAGCCCTTGGATCCCCTGGGAATCCCAGACTCTAATAAACAAAATAATCTCAGGCACCTTTTAGATAGAATGCACTGCAGCTAGAACATTGCCCAGAAGTTGACTGGGCACCAATTTGCAGTTTTGAACTTGTAAAAGCTCCATCTGTTTGGTAACCAAAATCCAGGAGGCATAAAACTGCTCCTAGTAAACTTGAGTGGCATTTGGCAGAAAGTATAGAGAAGATGAACTTCCATGTGATAACTAAAATGCCTCACATCAGATAAGCCCAGGATGCAGTTCATCTGTGGCTATGGACAAAGACACCAAGGGGTTCCAGAATTCCACACTGCCACAGACATCAGAGTGGCTTTAGTTCATCTTAAATTTTATGGTCCTCTCCAGCACCTTCACTTAATCTCTGTATGTCTCATCTCCTTGATTGGTCCCTCCCTAATCTACAGAACACATTTTTTTACTTCCTTATGTGAATTTGCTAATTAAAGTTGGATTTGTAAGCTCTGGTCATTTCTGTTCCTTGTTAATGCTCAATTTGTATAGAACACTGGGGGTATAGGGTGTGTGTGTGTGTGTGTGTGTGTGTGTGAGAGAGAGAGAGAGAGAGAGAGAGAGAGAGAGAGAGAGTAAACAAAAGATCCAAGTTACCTCAACCAAAAAAGCCCTCAAAAGTGTATGAGTGGCATAGCTGGTCTAAATGGGTCCAGTATAAAATCTTTGTTTCTTTGTGCTGCTCCCAACCTGTCGCACACACAAGAATACTTTGTTTTAACAAAAGGGAAAAGTAAATGAGAAAGGGGAAAAAATAAAATAAAAGAATACTTTGTTTTGCTCTACTTTAGGCCATAATTTTATTAATAATTAGACAGGATCGATTTTAATAATACCAATGTGTTATTAAGTGTATTTTAAAAACTTAAATCTAACACCAGTAGGGAGAAATAGAACAAATGAATCCAAATCTGTTCATACAAAACACTGTAAATAGTCTTTACTATTAGACACATCATCAAATAAGTTGTGCAACTTCTAGTTGTTTGAGCTAGTGTATCAAGAGTAGTCTGTTAAATATTATTAAATATTGCTGCCCTTCCTTATCAGTATTTCTCAAACTTCCCTCATGATATGAGTCACCTGAGAACATATCAATCTGGTGATCTGGTGCACAGCATGGCAGAGAACAGCCTGTAATTCTCGATATCCACCGACACTGTTCAAGCCCTATGTTCTCAGCTTTCCTTCTTCATTCTCAATACAAGAAGTGATAAAGAACAAGGCCTTGAAGGTTGGTGACTTGGGCAGCAACCAGCATTAGTGCCAGATGCTGCTGGGTGTGTGGTGCATTCTTATAATTCCAGTGACTGGGGAGGCTGAGGCAGAAGGATCCCAAGTTCAAGGTTAGCCTGGGCAATTTAGACCCTGTGCCAAAATAAAAAATAAAAAGGGCTGGGGATGTAGCTCAGTGGTAGGGTGACACTGGGTTCCAACCCCAGTGCAAAAATCAAACAAACAAACAAATAACAACAACAACAACAACAACAAAAACCCTTATTTTCAAAGGCTACTACATGGGCATTGAATTCTAGAAGTGCAAAGATTTTTTTCCAGCTGTGTTGATGGGGATTGAACGCAGGGCCTCACACATGCTAAGCAAGTACTCTAGCACTAAGCTACATACCCAGCCTCATGGAGAGACTGTTAAATGAAAATAGTTAACAAGATTTAAATTTTCAAATATTTAAATAAGCATTTCTGTGATTTAAGTAATGTTAACTTAAAATGTTGATAATATTAACTTAAAGTGTTGATAATAATTACAAGTATATTTCCTTTTAATCATAATATGTAAATGTTGACGATTTTCAAATTGAAACAACTTTTTTGTTTTTGAGACAGGATCTCACTGTGGCACCTAGGCTGGCCTTGAACTCCAGGGCTCAAGTGATCCTCCTACCTCAATATCCCTAATAGCTGGGACATGCCTGGCTAAAACCATTATTTTGAAAATATAGTCAAAGTAATTTGTTTTAAAAATTTTTTAATTAAGTTTTTGATAAAACACATTCAAATTTTACATTTTGAATGCAATTAAAATATATTTTTAGCTTTTTAGATCACTATTGCCAGTAGAACACAGTTATGTGAAAAAATATTATCCTGATTTTTTAGGAATCTTGCTGAAATGAAAAAGAAATGTTATGAAATAAATATATAACTTGCAAATTATACTTGTTTTATTAATCTTCTAAACATCCTTGATCCATCCAACACCAAGATAATAATAATCTTTGATCCTCTTTGATAATTTCCTGATTCAGGCATATAAAATCATAGCTCTGTATGTATCTTAATTAATTTTAAATTTTTGTTGTGCTGGGGGTGGACCCAGGGTTTCACACATGCTTGGAAAGTACTCTGCCATTGAATACATCCAGTCATACAGTGTATTTAAAAATATGGTCATCTTAGCTGGGCATGGTGGCGCATGCCTGTAATTCCAGCAACTCGGGAAGCTAAGGCAGGAGAATCTTGAGTTCAAACAGCCTCTGCAACTTAGTGAGATCTTAAGCTACTCAGGAGACCTGTAAATAAAATACAAAAAAAGGGCTGGGGATGTGGCTCAGTAGTTAAGCACCTCTGGGTTCAATCCCTGGTACCAAAAAAAGAAAAATACTGTCATCTCGAAGATATATTTGTCAAGATATGAGGGTGGGACATATTTTATTTAGCAGTTTGTTTACATCCTATGATTTTTTAAATACTTAGGCCCAAAGTCTATGGGCCTTCTCATATACTTGGTCTCAGGGATTGAAAATGTTAGGGATGGTCATCATTGGAGCTTGCTGGAGGTCGTGATCAAGTGTTCTGTAGTGTCAGATTTTCTCTTGGGAACACTATCTTCCAGACTTTTAGGAAGTATAATTTCCTCTACCTTGTTTCACACAGAGGATAGTGTATCTCAAGTCTTTTGAACAAGGATTCTAACTTTCATATAAATTATACCTATAACTTGATGTTCTGTTGTACAGGCCTAGAGGCTGAAGACCTTAAAAAGAACAAACTGCTTAAGAACCAAAACCATATGCATTTTACAAAATCCCTATGCTTTTTTTGGAGGGGGGGTATACTGGGGATTGAACCCAGGTGTGCTCCACCACTCAACTCTATCTCCAACCCTTTTTATTTTTTATCTTGAGACAAGGTCTGGCCAAACTGCCAAACCTGGCCTTGAACTTGCCATCCTCCAGTCTCAGCCTCCTGATTTGCTGGGATTACAAGCACGTGTTACCAAGCCCAATTGGTTCATATGCTTAAAGGGTGAAAAGCACTTTTGTAACTTTTGGATAGAGGCAATGAAAGGACAAAAAGGTGAGGAAGAGAAAGAATGATGATCACAGTTAGCTAGATGCCTGGGGAAGGGCGTCCATGAAAGTACCAGGTCCTGGGTTTTATTGCCACAGAAGAGATTTGGGTAGCAACACAGGAACCCAACAGTTATAACCAGACCCAGAATGGGGAGGGTGTACTAAAAAATCCATCCATCTACTCTATCTTCTGGGAAACTCCTGCTCCTAGCAACTCCTAGGTATGATCTGAACATGTTTTTGTGATCTGAGCCCACTGCCATAACCAATATAATCAGGGACAGAGTTCAGGCCAAAAGGCACATGATTCCCGGCCTGATCAGTGGGCGGGGCCATCACATTCCTCTGTGAAGAATTTAGGATGACTTAGCGGGTAGAGGTGGGAGGGTTTTGGTAGGGTTAAGGTAGTGGCCCTAATGGGACCATGCTCATGCTTAAATATGAGGGAATAGAGAAAATGAACGAGTGAAGAGAGGATTCCAGCCAGAAAAGAGAGTGAGAAAGGAATGGAGTTCATACACACCTGGAGTGGGGATGAGAAAGAGACCAAAGAGAGAAGCAGGCTCCCCAGCAGCCTCAGTTCAAACCAATTGTAGGTTTTTCTGGGTATAATAGGTATATAAGCTTTTTTTTTTTTTTTTTGGAACCAGGGATTGAACTCAGGGACACTCGGTCACTGAGCCACATCCCCAGCCCTATTTTGTATTTTATTTAGAAACAGAGTTTCACTGAGTTGCTTAGGGCCTCGCTAAGTTGCTGAGGCTGGCTTTGAACTCGCGATCCTCCTGAATCAGCCTCCCAAGTCGCTTGGATTACAGGCGTGCGCCACCACGCCCGGCGGGAATATAAGTTTTTGATTCCTGTAATCAACAGATCCTTGCCTAGAAGAGTAGGTGAATTAAGTCCTAATAATCTAATTTCAAACAATTTAAGACTATTGGTTTATAATCCTATTAGTATTGGCTCAGAAACTGGGAAGGGTAAGAAGAGTGAGTTTTGGAGAGAATACATCTGAGGGCTGTCACCAGGGTAATTGGGCACTCTGTTTAGGACTCACTTTAGCCCAGAGATGATAACTCATGACTTGGTTTCTCTCCTTGATTTTTTGTTTCATTTTTGTTTTGCACTGGAGATTGAACTGAAGGGTGCTTAACTCCTGAGCCATATCCCCAGTCTTTTTATTTTTTAGTTTGAGACAGGATCTCTCTAAGTTGCTTAGGGCCTCATTAAGTTGCTGAGGCTGGCCTTCAACTTGCAATCCTCCTGCCTCAGCCTACCAAGTTGCTGGGATTACAGGCATGCACCACCAACTGGCCTCTCCTTGATTTTTAAAATAGGAGAAAAGTCAGGTGTGGTGGTGCACACCTATAATCCCAGTGACTCGGGAGGTTAAGGCAGGAGGATCACAAGTTCAAGGCCAGCCACAGCAATTTAGTGGGACCATCTCAAAAGAAAAAAGAAAAAAGGCTGGGGATGTAGCTCAGTGGTTAAGCACCCCTGAGTTCAATCTTCAGTACCCAAATAAATAAATAAATAAATAAAATTAGAGAAAAACATTCAAAATTTCAATAGAAAGTTGAGATTTCAGGGCATTGCTAACTAGTTAAGTACTTACTTTAAGCTTAGATTATACAAATCCATTTTGCTAATAAGGCCTTCATATTTTAACATATTAGGGAAGATTAATTATAGAGGTTTAAAATGATTCTGCTGTAAGTCCTGGCTATGACTTTAACCTAAGTGGCTTCATCACAGGGCTATTCAGATGTGAATGGCCATGAGAAATGGGGGTGCAAGTGGGTGCCCTAAAGGAGTTTGTACTTGAGAGTCCATATACACAAGTGGTGCAGAGGAGCATTAATGCTTGTCCAAACCAGAACTCAGGGGGTCTTTGAAGGGTAGCACTGATCTAAGCACATAAGGAAAGGTACTTCTAAAGGGCTAGGGATGTGGCTCAGTTGGTAGAGTGCCTACCTCACAAGCACAAGGCCCTGGGTTCAATCCTCAGCACCAAAAACAAAACAAAACAAAAGGAGAGGCACTTCTAGAAGGTGCTGAGGGAGATCCTGCCCTTAAGAAATCTGAAATATCAGACACAGCCTCCACTGTCTTGATGCCCAAGTGGCATTAAAGTGTGACAAAACATGGAGTGGGGTTCTCCATGTGGACAGCAGATCCTCCTGTGGGCCTCAAGGCACTGAGGGCAACAACATCCCTCAGCATCACCCAGCGTCTGAACCTGTTTGGGGTCTCCCTAAGTTGCCCAGACTGGCCTTGAACTTGTAAGCCTCCTGAGTTGCTGGATTACAGTCATGCAGCACCACACTGGCCACATTTGAACTCTCGTCCAACATCTGTTTTCAGTTTTTCTGCAGCTCCTGACATCATGCATATTCCAACCATCCCTTGCCCACTTGTCTGGAATGGGACTAACTGTGATGGTGTCTTACCTGGGTTCCCTGCTGCCTTTCTTATCATGGAACATTCCCTTCTCAGCATAATAGTTGGAAGGGAATCTTAAAAATCAAAACCTCCTCTTAATAATCCAGTGTCTTCCTGATATGGTATTATAGGCCTGGCTATATAGGCAATGACCAAACAGACTCCATTTTACCCTGAGACTCCATGTCATGTAAGAAATCCTTCTCCCAGGAGAAACCTTCGCTTCTGCCATCCTGACCCTGCTCAGCACACCTTGCTTAGAGACCCAAATGTTTCTGGACTTCTTATACAATGTAAAATCGTTCTCTTTTTAGTTCCCATTTTTCTTAGACAATGTAACCGTCAGAGAATGATCGTCTAGACGTTAGTAACTATTCTTTAACTTGTACTCAACTAGGGTTGTTTTGACCCACTTCCTCTTCGGCTTATGATTTTAGATCTCATGACGTTTGTTTGTAGTTTTGAGTCATAGCAACAGCCACTTATGATTAATGTGATTTTGGACTAAAAAGGTGTACTCTAGCCCTTAGAGGGGGTGGAGGAGTGTAGATTTGCAATCTGCCCTGGTTCTGCCAGCTGCCCCCCACCCCCGGCTGATGAAGATGGTTCCATCTCCTGCTTTATGATCAACTCAGTGATCTATTACACCTTGCCATAACAATGGCACTGACCTAGTTCTCTGACAACCTTTTTTTTAATTTTTTTTTTTTTAGTAGTTGATGGACCTTTATTTTTATTTGTTTATATGTGGTGCTGAGAATCAAACCCAGTGCCTCACACATGCTAGGTGAGTGCTCTACCACTGAGCCACAAACTCAGCCCCTAACAACCTTATCTTTTAAGGCTTTAAAAATTATTTTGTTTTAGTGGTAGGTGGACACAATACCTTTATTTTTAAGTGGTGCTGAGGATCAAACCCAGGGCCTCATGCATGCTAGGCAAGCACTCTACCACTGAGCCACAAACTCAGCCCTCTCTGGCAACCTTTGTACCTGCTACAGGTCACCACATTCATTTCATCCCATTCACATAGACTTTCTCTTTCTTAAACACCTTGAACTCCAGGCTCCTTCTCAGCTCAGAGCCCTTGTGGCAGCTGAGCCAGCTGCTCGAGCTCCTCCTGCTCCACCTGGAAGGCTGCCTGTCTTACTAGGCCTTAACTGATCTCAGTCTGGAGCAGCGTGTTCTCTGCTGGAGCCGCTTTCTCTCACGTCATGCTTACTTTTTCATGGAGTTTATGGTCATCTAGAATCACCATGTCTGCTTCTTGTTTGTAGGTTGCCTGTCTCCTCGAAGTGCAATGGAAAACTCATAGCAGCAGAGACCTTGTCATCCTTGATACCTACTGTTCTGCCAATATCTAGAACAGTTTCAGGGACACAGAGGTGTTCAGTAAATATTAAGTAAGGCACAGAGGAATGACCTCTGTCCCATCTCTGATCTCCCACTTGTCACTTGGATGGCATGCCTGAATTTGCTCTTCTGGCTATGGAGATTCCTTGACCACTTACACCTGTTTTTGGAAATTCTTTTTTTGTGTGTGGTACTGTGGATTGAATCCAGGAGCACTCCACCACTGAATCTCACCAAGTTGACCAGACTGGCCTCAAACTTCTGATCCTCCTGCCTCAGCCTCTTGCGACACTGGGATTACAGGCCTGTACCATGGTGCCTGGCTGCTTTGGGTCATTCTGATAAACTGTTCAGATCAAACTCTGTCCCTGGAATTTTCTCTAACCCTGGGAGATGAAATCTAATCAATGGTTTCACCTTGGTTAGTTCAATTTTGGTGACTGGAATTTTTGCTTCCTATATCCATACCCACTGAACTCTGGAGAAATCTTTTCTACAAGCCTTTGCTGGCTGTCTCTGTCCTTCTGCATATTGTTCTGTTTGTTCTCTAAGACAGTGGACCCACTTCCTGGCAGCACCTGGGCCTCACATAAAAGGAAGTACTACCAGTGAAATGCTGATGCTCTGTAAGGTCCTGTTTGAAAACTCCTGGGGGAGAACTGGCCTGGTTTGTGTCATATATCCACCCTGGGACCAGATGGCAGTGGCAGAGACAATAAGTCCCACAGAACAGATATGGCCACTCTGAGTCGCAGGGCTGCCCTAAAGAAGGGAGGTTTGTGAGCCCTGAAACTACCCCAATCTGTGTCTTTGACATTGGCCCCTCGGCCTAGGCTAATAGGAGTCAAACTGGATATCTGACCCAAACTGAGCCAATAAGAATTCCTTTCTCAACTTTTTGAATGGTGAATTCATGTAGGGCAAATCATCTATACTGAGGCAAAATTTGCATATGATAAAGTGCACCCATCTTAATTCCAGTGAGGTTTGTTTGTTTGGTGCTGGGGATCTAACCCAGAGCCTCCTGCAAGCTGGGCATGCACTGTGCACTGAGCTATACCCCAGCTCCAACCCAGTGAGTTTTGACAAAATTATACACTCCTATAACTACCCCTGAAATACGGACTATTTTAGTTACTCCCCAAAGTGGCCTCCTGCTGCTTACAGTCAACTCTCCTGTCCATACCCAGGAGACGTGATGTATTTCCTGTCACTATTAGAGTAGTTGGGTCCTTTCTAGAATTTTATAGAAGTGGATCATACAGTATGTACTCTCACAACATCTGTGAGAGTCACACATTTTGTTGTATCTACTAGTAGTTTGTAGAGTAATCAGTTTGGGGCACAAAGTAACAGCCACGAAATAGACAAGAAGGAAGCCAAGACGCAGAGGGAAGAAGAGACAAGAGGTCACATGCTCTCCGATGGGGAGGCTGACCTCAGTGCCTGGTCCTAAACCAAAAGCTTTAAAAACACCCATCAGCCGTGTACAGTACCATCCCATCTGACAAAACAAAGGAGAGAAAAACAAACCCATGTACAAATACATTTGTCTAGACAAAGGCTGGAAAGATACCAAGGGGCTAATCATGGTTATTACTGGATGGTGGGACTATGGATGTTTAAAAATATTATTTTTGCTTATCTAAATTTTTAATTTTCTACAATCAACAAGAGTTGTTTTTGCTTTTTTAAAAAAAGCATTTTTAATGCCAAATACGCAGCCTTTAAAACAGGGGTAGGGAAAATGTCTTGAATTCTTACCATTTTTAAATGATGTGAAATTTTCCTAGTTACATTTCAAACCTCTGATGTGGCAGTTATAGTTCTACTGCTGGTGCTTAAAAGCAAAACGTCGCTGGGGGGATCGCTCAGCGGTGGAGCTCATGCCTGGCACGAATAAGACTCTGAATTTGATCCCTGGCACTGCAAAATAAATAAATGAATTAATACACAAGAAAAGGGATCATTCTAATGATTCACTTACCTCGATTATATCTCAATCCTCTCAAATTCTTCACATCCTTCTGCTTTAGTTCTCTCAAATTCTATCACATCCTGTTGGTGAGCTGAAACCTTAATGTGGTTATCCTCACCATCCTTGAACCAGCAAGTGGAAAGGATTGTGTTTACTGTAGTTCTCCAAATGTGGACAGCCGAATCGCTGGGGTGGTTATAAAAACATATTCCTGAGCTGTGCCCCAGACATACCAACACGGGGCCTCTGGGGTTGAGTGCAGAACATGACTTTTAACCCTGTTAAGTGATTCTGGGTCACCCAAAGAGTCAGGGTTGGTTCAGGAATCAATGTTAGTTTATGCTTACCTTGAAGAGGGCCTGTTGGATCCACAAGTCTAATCGGCTGATTCTGCATCCCACCAGCTCCATGCCCAGTTCCGGGATTATTCAGAACCTAGGCAGAAGAGAACACAACTGGTATTTAACTGGTGTTAATACTGGTTCCTTTCAAACAGCTATGTGTTCTTCCCTTTGCTTTTGCAGGTTTAGTCTCTCTTCAGAACCTGAATGCCCTCCCCGGAACCCTGGCCTTCATGGTTTGTGGCATCCTTGTGGTCTGCATGGTTGAATGTCTGACATCTTTGAGTGTCCAACAGGTCGCCTGCCTTCATGGACATCCTCTTACGTCCCATGCAAGCATCCTGCTGTTTTGCATTGCCTGTCTCTTGGGAGACCTTGCTACTTTGATGACTGTCCTCCAGACTGAACCTTCTCTATTTCTGGTTATATCTAGGTTTTATCCTTCCTCCCAGCCCATCCACCACTAATCATAGTCTTTTATAAGTCTTTTTGGTAGTTGTTGTTTTTGCGGTGCTGTAGATTGAACCCAGGGCCTCGTTCATGCTAGGCAAGCACTCTATCACTGAGCCACATCTCCAGTCCCATAGTCTGTGCTGATGACTTTGTTTCCAGATGCATGTTCTGTTCTGCTGACTGGATCCCAAAAGGTGATGTGAAGGATGCTATCTATGAGGACCTAAGTTTTGCTTGGGCTTATTCCTCTGAGTTCAGCAATGGAGACTAAACTCATCAGGTCATCTTGAGACACAGTGGTGTTGTCTCTAATGAGCAACCCTTCCTGCCTCACCCCTTGTGCTGGGATGGAACCCAGGGCCTTGCACATACCAAGTAAGTGCCCTACTCCCGAGCTGCACCCCGAGCCCTCAAATGAAGAGATTTTCTGGATAGCACTTTATCTATACTTATCTTGTCCTCATTTCTTCTTTAACTTTTGACTACTACATTAATTAAATTTATCCTCCAGAATGGAAATAATCAATAGAAAACCAATGATTGATTGCTATAGTGTCTGTTTACATTTAAAATCCAGTGTTTTATCTTTTTAAAAGTTGTCAATCAAAAACTACTAGTTTAAACTGAAGTTGGAACTTTGTAGTCCCTGATGAGTTCCATAGGGGTGACTGCCACACACTTGTGCCCTTGGAGCTTTATCTCTGGGGCTTTGGAAATTCAGGGGAGTGCTGTCTCTGCCTCCAAGCCAATGTCAGGATCAGAATCATGGATAGAAGGCACCATCAGCTCAGTCTGCACCTAGAATCCTTTACAGCCCTCTATTCTTCTCATTGCATTCTGGGAGTCCAAATCTAGCCTTTTCTTGGCCACTTCTCATCCCCATGAGTCTTGGAAAGGCCCATTTTCTGTCTTCCCAGACCAACCCTGCCTAAAGAGGTCAGGATGGAACTACCTCATTCGGCAAATTAGCCCCAAGTCAGAGCATTGAATCACGGTTCCTATCAGATCAGGCATTATCTCTGAAGTCTCTGGAAATCCCAATCCATCCATTCCTCAGCTGTTTTCTCAAGGCAGTCCCCACCCTGCCACCCCTGCCCAGTTTCACTAGAGGGAGCTTTCCAAAGTTCTCAGCCAGCAAGACCTCCTTCAGTTCTCTGCATGTCCAAAAGCTTTGAGGGATGGAGATGAACCAGCTCACCTCAGAAACCAGATGGGGTCTGTCTGCTATGGTGTCCTGTCCAACACTGGGCAACCCTGACCACCACTCTCCCAGGCTGCCCACCACGGGCTTACTGGGGCTGGGTCAGTCCCACATGGGAGACTGTTTAGGGCAAGTCCCTTTGTCATTCCCCAGCTACCTTGAACCATGCTGTGAGGGAGCCCAGGCGGGGCAGGTGGAGAGGTTGTGTGGGTGGGGACAGTGGTGCTGCCCAGCCTCTCGCTGCTCAGCTAGCCCAGCCCAGACACCAGATGTGTGAGCAGAGCAATCATGCAGTAAGAACGACTTGAGCAAACCAGTTTTCCTGCTGTTCTGCCTAGAGATTTGCAGATGTGCTGAATTACATCACTATCAGAAATTGTGGCCTCAGTGAGCGTAATGTGTTTTTATGCATGACCATTGTTTTGCATTTTTTTTCTTTCCGTTTAAGTATTTTGATAGTGTTTCCTGCCCTTTCAAGAACTTCAATGCCAAGGGACTTCTGAACAGCTTGACCGTAACTGTTCTCACACTTCTCGACTGTTTGTGGGAAATTTTCAGGCCTTGATGAAAATAGTGAACTGGGAACTGCCAGTCAGCTTTCTGCATCAGGAATCCACATTTGCCTTGGCTTTTCTAGGGTCCTTTTCTGCTTTACCATCCTGCATTTTGAATTCTGCTGAAGACTAAACCACAAAGCAGAGAAGGGCCACCCAGAAGAGATCCTGGGGACCAAAAACATTCCTGACACTTAATTTGAGACCATGAAGTTGGATGGGGACTGTCCTACAAAATATGATAGAAGCAGGGCATCCTCCTGCAAGACAGCTTTTAGAAGCATTTCTCCAGCCCTATCTGACTCTTGGGGCTACACCCTCAGGATTCACTAGGGTCACAAAATAAGCATAAATATAAGTATTTTCCAATTCAGAAATAACTACATAGGGATTACCTGCCAGTTTTGCATACACTGATCTAACACAGGGAACTTGTGTAAAATAAGAGCCTCTCCCTGGTTACAGTGCTATTGGCTAGAGAAGTTAGACTGTTGAATTTTCACGGAGAGGACTGTTGTGACTGTGACGGAGACACCAGACCTGATTATAAAATGAAAGTATAAGAGCATTTTGATGAAGAATCAATACCTGGGGAAAGGATGAATTTTCCTATTCTTTGTAACTTTCTTTTTTTTTTTTTTTTGTACTGGGGATTGAACCCAGGGGCACTCCACCACTGAGCCACATCCCCAGCCCTATTTTGTATTTTATTTAGAGACAGGGTCTCACTGAGTTGTTTAGGGCCTCGCTAATTTGCTGAGGCTGGCTTTGAACTCACGATCCTCCTGACTCAGCCTCCCAAGTTGCTTGGATTATAGGAGTGCACCACCACGCCCAGCCTCTATTCTTTGTAACTTTTGAACTCTGTAGGAATGTAGCTACATCATTAATTGCTGGTATAAATTGTAGGTTACTATGCCAATTAACAGTTGTCTAAACTATAACCTCACTGGCTTAGTTTTTAGAAATATATCTCTTAGGGAGATAAACTCAAGTCATCCTGAGTGGTTGCTCCCTGTGAAGGCCACTTCACCATAACACTCGCAGGTGTTTTACTGTCTTTGCTCTACACCTGTGAACTCCTTACCATAAATCCCCTGTGCAGGTCTTTGGTCATGTAGGCCAAGAATTCAAACCCACCAATGTTGTAACGGTTAAGAAATGATGTCCAATTTCCTATTAAAGGGCCATGTAACCTCACCGAATGCTGCTTGGTCTCTTGCTGAGTGGGATTTCCATAGCATGTTAGTGTCTTTATACTTGTTTATTTCTGTGTTATACCCTTTAGTAACTTTTAGAAAGAGTAGGTGAGGTAGGGAATTAGCTCCCGTTGCTTCTTTGCCTAGATGCAGGCTGTTGTTGAAGATTCGTTCACACCTTCAACAGGGCAGCAGAAATATACAAAAAAGCTCTTAATAAGCTTCATTCCTAGCTCCCAACAGTGTGTCAACAAAGCAAACTCTAGCCAGCAATTTCTTGGCTTAGGGACTCAGCTACTTGGAAAATAATGCAATAATGGAGAGGAAAAGGGACCTCTTATTACAACTACCTAAAACCAAATACTTCACTTAAAATTGACATCCACAATTGTTCACCTTCATGATCATTCCTTGCTCTAGACATTGAAATTTTGTTCATAATTAAAAGGAAACAGTAGGGAGTTAGAATAATGGTGATGTTGCCTTGGTTTTCCAGGCATTCATCTCCAAAGTCCTAAAGCCATCACCACATTTAAAAGGTGCCGATGTAAACATTTAAACAATACACGGCCTGTTCTCCTGGAGAAGCACATCTTGCATTTGAAAAGAAGGAAATTCACTTTAGTTCATGCAAAGCTTCCTAGCTGTGGGTTGCTTGATTCACCCTGAAATGGCAGGCACATAAGGCGCTGACCCCAAAGTGGCTGAGTACTGCAAATTCAAAAGAAAACAGTTTGTTGATTCATCCTACCCTTGATACAGAATTCAAGTGGAGCTGGTTTTAACCAGAACAGTGAAAAAATTAGAAAAACATATTCAGAGAGTGTTTGTTACTCTCGTCTGTTTTTTCCAAGTAGTAATAAATGGAAATTCTGGTTAGAGAAGACTTTGTAGATTTTCCCCAAGTGCTTGACTGTTCTTTCTCCCTCTTTCCAGATCCCAACTAAAAAAGACTGTCATCTTGGTTCCTATTGCCTGAAGAAAAAAGGCAGGCCTGCAGGCCAGGAGAATCAGTCAGGGAACTAATTCCAAAGGTGATCCTGGCATCTCTGTACTAAGACCCTACCTGCACTCCTCTGACCTTCCAATCTCTGGATGTCCAGGAGAGAGATGCTCAACCTTCTGCAGGATATTTTAAGTGTATTTTAATTTATTTGTTGTGGTGCTTGGGATTGAACACCGGGGCTCATCCATGCTGGCCCAGTCTCTGCCCTCAGCCCTTTAACAGGGCTTTCATTTTTAAAAATTAATTATTTTTTTTAATTTTTGCAGACTGCATTTTGATTCATTGTACACAGATGCGTTACAACTTTTCATTTTTATGTTTGTAAACAATGTAGATTCACACCATTCGTGTAATCATACTTGTACATAGATTAGTAGGGCTTTCTATGACTACCTTCCGCTTCCTAACCTCTGTTGACATGGAAAAGGCTAAAGGGAAACAGATGAAAGAGTTA
Source organism: Glaucomys volans (assembly GCA_020662805.1). Classification (NCBI taxonomy): domain Eukaryota; kingdom Metazoa; phylum Chordata; class Mammalia; order Rodentia; family Sciuridae; genus Glaucomys; species Glaucomys volans. The sequence continues at coordinate 88,196 of JAJEJO010004956.1, read as the reverse complement.
AAGCAAAATGTGTTGAATTGATATACTGATGATTTAATGTAATTCCTATTAGAATTCCAATGACATTCTTCATAGAACTAGAAAAAGCATCATTAAATTCACTTGGAAAAATAAGAGACCCGGAATAGCCAAAGCAATCCTTAGCAAGAAGAGTGAAGGAGGCATCACAATACCAGACCTTAAACTATACTACAGAGCCATAGTAACAAAGATGGCATGGTATTGAACCCAAAACAGACACATAGACCAATGGTACAGAATAGAAGACACAGAGACAAACCCATATAAATACAGTTTTCTCATACTAGACAAAGGTGCCAAAAACACACATTGGAGAAAAGATAGCCTCTTCAACAAATGGTGCTGGGAAACCTGGAAATTCATATGTAGCAAAATGAAATTAGACTCCTATCTCTCACCCTGCACAAAACTTAACTCAAAGTGGATCAGGGACCTAGACATGAGACCTGTACCTACTAGAAGAAAAAGCAGGCCCAACTCTCCATCGTGTCAGCTTAGCAACCAAATTCCTTAGCAAATTCCTAAAGGGCAAGAAGTAAAATCAAGGATCAATAAATGGGATAAGGGCTGGGGACATAGCTCAGTTAGTAGAGTGCCTGCCTTGCAAGCAGAGGCCCTGGGTTCAATCCCCAGCACCGCAAAAAATAAATAAATAAATAAATAGGATAGATTCAAGCTAACATGCCTCTTCCCAGCAAAGGAAACAAACAATAAGAGAGCCTACAGAATGGGAGGAAATCTTTACCACATGCACCTCAGACAGAGTATTAATCTCCAGGATATATAAATAACTCAAAAAAACAAATAAATAACAGCAAAAAACCAAATAAAAATCAGTACATGGGCTAAGGAACTGAACAGACACTTCACAGAAGAAATACAAATGATAAACAAACATATGAAAAAATGTTCAACATCTCTAGCAATTAGAGAAATGCAAATTAAAATTACACTGAGATTTCATCTCACATTCAGAATGGCAATTATCAAGAATACAAGGAAAATAAATGTTGACGAGGATGTGGGGGAAATGGCACACTCATACATTGCTGGTGGGACTACAAATTGGTACAACCATTATGGAAATCAGTATGGAGATTCCTCAGAAAACTTGGAATGGAACCACCATTTGACCCAGGTATTCCCCTCCTCAGTTTGTACCTACAGGACTTAAAATCAGCATACTACAGTGATGCAGCCACATCAATGTTTATAGCAGCTCAACTAACAATAGCTCAACTCTGGAACCAACCAAGGTGTCCTTCAACAGATAAAGAAAAAGTGGTATATATAAACAATGGAATATTACTCAGCTTTAAAGAATGAAATGATGGCATTTGCCAATAAAAGGATGAAGCTAGAGAATATTGGCTTAGTGAAATAAGCCAATCCCAAAAAACCAAATGCCAAATATTTTCTCTGATATGTGGATGCTAATTCACAAAAATGGGGGAGGCTATGGAAGGAAAGAGTTATTTTGGATTAGGCAGAGGGAAGTGAAGGGAGGGGAGGGAGGATGAGGGCAGGAAGGATAGTAGAATGAATTGAACATTATCAACCTATGTGCATATATGCCTACATGACAGTATGATTCTACATCATGTACAACAGGAAGAATAAGTTATATTCCATTTATGTAAGATATGTCAAAATGCATTCATTCTACTGTCATGTATACCTAATTAGAACAAATTTTTTTTTTTAGAACAAATTTTTTTAAATAACAAAAAATGCTAAGGTTTCAGGTTAAAAAAATATGCTGAATTGAAACATTGATCATTTCAAGCTGAAATAACTTCAGGCCATTTGGGCTGGGCATGTGGTGTTACATGCTTATAATTCCAGACACTCAGGAGGCTGAGGCAAGAGGATTGTAAATTCTAGACCAGTCTCAGCAACTTAGCAAGGCCCTAAGTAATTTAGCTAGACCCTGTCTCAAAAAAAAAATAAATAAATAAATAAAGGGCCAGGTGTGGTGGCACACGCCTGTGATTCCAGTGGCCCTGGAGGCTGAAGCAGAAAGGTCTTGAGTTCAAAGCCAGTCTCAGCTACTTAAGGAGGCCCTAAGCAACTTGGTGAGACCTTGTCTTTAAATAAAAAACAACAACAACAACAATAAAAAGGGTTGGGGATGTGGCTCAGTGGTTATGAAACCCTGGGTTCAATGCTTGCCTCACAAGCACAAGGCCCTGGGTGCAATCCCCAGCACCACGAAACAGACAAACAAACAAAAAACAAAACAAAAAAACCCTGGGTTCAATATCTAGTAGCGCCAGGTGTGGTGGCGCACGCCTGTAATCCAAGCGACTTGGGAGACTGAGTCAGGAGGATCTCGAGTTCAAAGCCAGCCTCAGCAACTTAGCAATGCCCTTAGCAACTCAGTGAGACCCTGTCTCTAAATAAAATACAAAATAGGGCTGGGGACGTGGCTCAGTGGCCAAGTGTCCCTGAGTTCAATCCCTGGTTCCAAAAAAAATATATCTAGTAGCAACAAAAAAAGGGCCGTTTGGCCTGTCTTTTCCTGCCTTCTACAAGCCATAACAATTCTTTGGTTAGTGGAGGTGGGGAGGGTCCTTCACTTACCAAGACAGGGAAACAGCCCCAATACACAGAGACTGGTAACTGGGGCTGCAGTGAACCTGAATTATCAGAGTCTTTGAAGTGACCCTGTTTTCCATGAGCTTCTATGTCCCCTATACATCTCTTGGTAACATCCCTGGAACTTACTACTCTAGTCCAGATGGTAACCTGTCACACCATTCCTTCATAGATCTCTTATTCTTTGTCTAAAAAGCATATAAGCATAATGCTTTGGTCATTTCTTCAGATTCCATTCCCTTGTGAAGATCCCCATGTACATGTAAGATTAATAAAAATTTTGTGCTTTTTTTTTTTTCTTACTAATCAGTTCTTGTATTAATTGAATTCCTAGATCCAGCCAAAGAGCTCTCAAAGGAACTAAAGGAGATAGAGGGGAACTGTCTTTCCCTTACAAAGATGTAGCGCTGTTTTTAAAAGTCTATTTCTTATGTGCCATGTATTACAATAGAGAGAATTATAAATATTGTCTATGAATAGCTTGGGAGAGAAAAGGAGACATAAATTTAATTTGTAATTAAAATGTAGGTATGGTTTTTTTCTTTTTTCTTTTCCTTTTTTTTTTTTTTTTGTGTTGGGGATTGAACCTAGGGCCTTGTGCTTGCAAGACAAGCACTCTACCAACTGAGCTGTATCCCCAGCCTGGTTTCTTTTCTTTTTTGTAACTTACCTGGGGCAATGGGGGAGAGAGTTCTACTGAGTGGACACAGTTTGTTCATCCAAAAACTTTAACTTATTTCTCTTCATCAGAGCACTTAACACTCAAAATTTAATGTGTCCAGCTTCACTCACCCTCTCCTGAATGACACTCATTATTTTTACTTTTAAAATGTTATAAACAACAATTCTTAGATTCTACTCAATGCTGAGACATAAACTCAGCCTACTAACTTAAAAATAAGGCAAAAGAAAAGAAAAGCAGAATTCACTTAAATGCTAAGAAGTAAGAAAATATGGAAGCTCTTTGTGTATCTGTTTTATTTTACATAAGATGCTGACTGAATTAAAAATCTGTTATTGGGGGCTGAGGATGTAGCTCAGTTGGTAGAGTGCCTGCCTCGCAAGCACAAGGCCCTGGGTTCAATCCCCAGCACTGAAAAAAAAGAAAGAAAGAAAGACAGAAAGAAAAGAAAAATCTGTTATATTTTATTATGATAGGGGGAATACAATTTCAGAAACTTGGATTTACCCTGAGGTTATTTTAATTTGGGTAGTACAGAAAGGAAGTGGGTAAATGTCCCTAATGGTGGACTTCTAGGTAGTTTCCAGGAATTAAGTACTACTGTTTAAATTTTTCCTTACAAATAATAATTCCCAAAGAAGTGTGAATGGGGGCTGGGACTGTGGCTCAGTGGCAGAGCACTTGCCTGGCACGTGTGAGTCACTGGATTTGATCCTTGGCACCACATAAAAATAAATAAATAAAAAACAAAGGTATTGTGTCCATTTACAACAAAAAAATTTAAAAATAAAGTGCAAATGGTACTGGGAATGTTAGATGCCTCTAGCATTAAGGGGCACAAGAGAATTTGAATCAGGAAACATTTATTTTTACTAAAAATATTATCTAATATTGAATTATTTGTAAATAATTGAAACATTTTTGAAAACAGAAGAGCAAAGGGGTAGATTGTTTCTACCAGACCTTGCAATGCCACAGCCAGTGAAAGTATATCACTGTCATAGCAACAGGCAGAGATGGAACAGAAGACAGAGACCCAGTTCTTTGGGGAAAAAGGATGGAGAGTTGGGAAAACTGGTTCACTAAATGGACTGAGAAAAGCTTGGTTCCCTATTTCACAGTATAAACAAATGAAACGTCAAGTATACTAATGCCTTTCTCTCTCTTTCTTTCTTTCTTTCTTTCTTTCTTTCTTTCTTTCTTTCTTTCTCTTTCATCTTTTTCTTTTACTGGAAATTGAACACAGGGACACTTTACTACTGACCCATAGCCCCAGCTCTTTTTAGTTTTTTATTTTGAGACAGGGTCTTGCTAAATTACTGAGACTAGCCTCCAACTTGGGATCCTTCTGCATCTTTGGGATTACAGGTGTGTGCCACCACTCCTAGCTTCAAGTATTCTAAAGTCTTATGTGTGAAAGATAAAACCAGGAAGCTAACAGAGTGCTGGGATGTAGCTCAGTGGTAGGAAGTGGGCTTCACTGGGTTAGAGAATGAGGCTCAGTGGTAGGGCACTTGCCTAGCATGTGGAAGGTCCTGGGTTCAATTTCCTAGCACCATACCCCCCAAAAATAATGAATACAAGGATATGTTTGTGATCCCATGAATGGGCTCAAGCCAATGTCTTGGACTGGGGCGATTATTGCAGAATTGGATGCCTGGCAAAAATGATGAATTTGGCCTCTGTGCATGCTCACTGGGTCTCCCACGGTGTTTTCATGAAGCACAGAAAGCTCTTACCTTATGCCAGCCCCATGCTTTTGGACTTCCTCCTCTCCAGAACCCTTAGCCAAATAAACTTTCTTTCTTTCTTTCTTTCTTTCTTTCTTTCTTTCTTTCTTTCTTTCTTTCTTTCTTATTTATTTATTTTTTAATTTTCTTATTGATTCATTGAACACAAATGGAGTACAGCTATTGTTTCACTGGTTGTACACAAAGTAGAGTCACACCATCTGTGCGTTCATGCATGTACACAGGGCAATGGTATCTGTCACAAATTCTGTTATTATTTTTACCCCCCACCCCCACATAAACTTCTATTGTTTGTGATTTACCCAGTCTGTGGTATTCTGGGATAGTTACAGAAAATGAATTATGACACCAGGGTTCACAGGTCTGTAAATTAAGGGGTATGAACAGGAATGATTCCTCTCACTATTGCTCCTGGTGATCCACTAGCAAAATTTTGCTCCTCTGTGACCAATCTAGAGATCATGGCTCCAAAGAGATAAATGCTTCCACCAGGGAACACTAGGATTTCATTGAACTGGAAGTCAAGCCATTTTGAGCTCTCTTGCTTCTAAATCAACACACAAAGAAGGAGCATTAAGGGGCATCATTGATCCTATCAAGGATGCCTGCCGGGGTGCTGCTATGCAATGCATGTGAGGAAGACTGTCTGGAATGCAGGAGATTCCCATGCCCAGTGACTAAAGCCAATAGAAAACTATAACAACACAGTTAAGGCAGGACTGCTAATGGTCCAGACTGTTCAGGAATTGAGGGTTTGGTTACTCCTGTGGGTGAGGAACTAAAATCAGCTGAGGTGCTTGTGAGAAATAGAAAGTTTGATGGTCCATTTTCAGAATGTAGTATTTAGCCTTAATTGGGATGTAAAGATCCAAGCGTAGCCATTTTTAATTATAGCCCTTCCCTTTGCCCCCCAGTTTTAAAATTAGTCAATCCCATAGATTGCAACCGAGCTCCTACCATCAGGGCTGGTGAGGGGGGGGGCTCTGTGTTAGGGATAAAAGCAGGTGGATTGCCCACCCAAGTGTGCTTGCTAACCAGGATGAGTAGCACGCCCTCTGGCAGAAGTAAAATTTGCCCTGCGGAGCATTTCTGAGCATGGATTTCTTCCTGCACTTCAGTATTTCAGTGCTTGCTGAGGAGAAAAAAACGGGTAGAGAACGGGAATGGGCAGAGAAAGGAAGTAGTTATAAATAAAATACAAGTTGGGCACGGTGGCACACACACCTGTAACCCCAGTGGCTCAGGAGGCTAAGACAGGAGGATCACGAGTTCAAAGCCAGCCTCTAAGCAAGGCCCTGTCTCTAAACAAAATATAAAAAGGGCTGGAGATGTTGCTCAGTGGTTAAGTGCCTCTGGGTTCAATCCCTTGGGGGACAGGGACTTAAAAGACTGGAGATGTGTTCTGTGGTAAAGTGCCCCTGGGTTCAATCCCCAGTACCAAAAAAGAAAGAAAAAAAGCGAGGAGGCGGGAGGAGGCTGTGTATAAAATCTAAGACTGGTATTATAGTTCAGTAGAATTTGTGCTTAGTATGCAGGAGACCCTGGGTTTGATCCCCAACAACACACACACACACACACACACACACACACACACACAAAGTATGCAATTCACATAACTAACCTACAATATACCAGCCTGTATGATAGTTTTTGGAAGTGCGCACTCAAAAAAGATACCGTGTTTATCCAATTACAATCAATCAGGATTCAATCATAGAAGCAAAGAATCAAGCAAAGAAGAACCTTCTAGGATATGTGCATGTTATATGTATGTGTATATACATATCATACGTAATCTTAAACAACTATGGAAACTGTTAAAGCACTCTCTGTAAAACTTCTGTCTTCACACCTGATCCTGGAACCTGAAGACTCCAGGGAAGCCTGTCAAGGAAGGGGGCATAGATGTAGAGTAGGCGAAAGCACATACGGGCTGGAACCAGGAGGGCAGAATGAAACCATGATAATTCCTACTGCCTCTGCTCTTGATGGCATAGAGTTCCTGCAGGAGAAGCTGTACCGAGGCCAAGAGCTGGGAGAGCAGGAGAAGGATTGGTGGGAAGATGGAGCAGCCATAGTCCCTGCCGTTTCCCCATGCCCAAGAGACAAGCCAGCAGATAAGGAACAATATGATCTACAAAATGACCATTGCTGCCGGGTACAGAGGCATGTGTCTATATTCCCAGCAACTCAGGAGGGTCCCAAGTTCAAGGCTGGCCTTGGCAACTTGGTGACACCTGTCTCAAAACAAAAAAAAAGAACTGGGGACATGGCTCAGTGGTAGAGCACCCCTCAAATGCAATTCCCAGTACAACATAAAGGCTATTTCTTCATTTCCCCCCCCCCATTTCTGCATAAGAATGCCTCTGTGGCCCACCCTAACCAGAAACATACTGGGAAACTCAGTTAGGTCTAGCCAAGTTGGCACATTACACTATGAAGTTTGCACAATCTCCCCTTCTCAATTTGGCACCCGAATTTTAAGTTATGCCTAATCTCCAAGTGAAGACAACATAGTTAAATTTCTGCCTAACATGATACAATTGTGCCATGTATAACTAAAGACAAGACAACCTTTCCCTAAAAGATACCGTGTTGTTTTTTTGGGTGATGTTTATTCTTCTAACTGATTTGCACTCTCCCTTTGATGTTCTACAACTGAAAGACATAAATATATATTCAATCTTTTATGAAAACATGTGAGATGATAACAGCATAGGAGAGGAGAAGAAAACCAAAATATTTTAATACAGATAAAAATAAGGGAAAAAGTCTTTATAGTTCCTGTTTCTGCAATAAGTTACATGTTGTGAACTGGTTTATCAAGCCAGCTGCTTCAGCATGGTGGAAACAAAAGAACAATGAACATAAGAATAAGCACCTTGCCACTCTCTCTCTTTCTTTCCTTATTTGTTCAGCAGTACTGGAGATTGAACCCGGAGATGCTCTACCACTGAGCTACATCCCTGGCCCTTTAAAAAAAAGTATTCTTTATTTTGAGACAGGGTCTTGCTAAGTTGCAGAGGCTGATCTCCAACTTGCCTTCCGGGTTACTGGGATTGCAGGCACACCTAACTGTGCCTGGCTGTTTTTGTACTTTAAAGACTGACTACGTTGAAGTTATTGCCTGAATTTAGTTGTACATATTGAGCTGGGTGCAGTGGCACATGCCTGTAATCCCAGCGGTTCAGGAGGCTGAGGCAGGAGGATCTCGAATTCAAAGTTAGCCTTGACAACTTATCAAGGCCCTAAGCAACTCAGGGAGATCTTGTGTCTAATAAAATACAAAAAGCAAAAAGGGGGTTGGGAATGTGGCTCAGTGGTTGAATGCCCCTGGGTTCAATTCCCAGTACCAAAAAACAAAACAAAAAACGTATTGAAGGGATTTTTGTTACATACTATTGCCTGAATTCTAAAGAATAATAAACTTGATCAAATGAACAGTTTACTCACATCTTTAAGCTTTTTAAAATTGCCTAACTTACATAACAAATTGCTGTGTGACAAAATAGAGGTATTATACTACTTATCTTTGTTAGAAATATGGAGATAAGGACTGGGGTGTGCAGCTCAATAGTAGAGTGCTTACCTTGCATGCTCAAGGACCTGGGTTTGATCCCCAGCATTAAAAAAAAAAAGACAAAAGTACCGAATGTCCAAAGAGGTAAATTTAACGAGTCAAGTGGTTGCCTTTGAATGGTGAGAAGTGGTTATCAATGGGAGAAGAAGGCATCAAAATGCTGTTGCTGGCTGGGTGTGGTGGTGCATGCCTGTAATCCCAGTGGCTCAGGAGGCTGAAACCGGAGGATGGCAAGTTCAAAGCCAGCCTCAGCAATTGCGAGGCCCTAAGCAACTCAGTGAGACCCTGTCTCTAAATAAAATACGAAATAGGGCTGGGGATGTGACTCATGGGGTTAAGTGCCCTTGAGTTCAATCCCCAGTACAAAAAAAAAAAAAAGAAAAAATTCCGTGGCTTGGGGGTATGTCTATTTTTTTTCTTTTTCTTTTGTCTTCCTAAACAAGTTGCATGAGATTTTTTTTTATTTATTTACTTATTGATTCATTGAACACAAAAGGAGTACAGCTATTGTTTCACTGGTTGTAGCATGAGATATTTTGATAAAAATAAACATCAGTTACCAAAAAAAGTTTTAATAAAAAGCAAAATGCACGGCACCTATTTGTAATAGGGCAGGCAAGAAGAAAGGAAATAGGAAAGGTTATCATTTGAGTTGGATAATAGGCTTCAGTGCTGGAGATATTCCAATACAAATGGAAAGGAAGGTCAAATTTGGGGAGGAACTTGAAGCTGTAAGATTTAACAGGATAAGAGAAGGAGCTCTTCCTTCCTTAAGTGTCATTTGCTACAAAAAGAAAATCTTGGCAACATATTCCTTGGCTTCTCTCTCCTCTCCATTTCTCTGCCTTCTTTTATCGGTGTCGATTAAGATAAATGAGTCCAAATCTAAGAAGTTATTGAAACAAGATAACACACCAGAGCAGCTCCTCTTGGTGCTATGTTTTGTAAACTTGAGCCTTAAGTTCTGGGACTTGTATAGTAAAGTTCATAAAAATAATTGTCACTTACAAAAAAAAGCCTTGAATTCCTCACATGGCTTGATTGTATTTTAGCTTCATTCATTTCCTTTTTTGTGGCTTGGTCTTTTGGATTTGAGCTTTTTGACAATTCTACACCCCCATTTGGCCTTCCCCTCAGTTTATTTTCTATCTAATTTCATATACAGAAACATGGTTTGAAAAAGTGAGGACTAATTTAAACCAAGCCTATGGTGAGAAAAATTAAGTAGTTAATGTTTTGACAGTGCCCCCCAAAGAAGTAGATGAATAAGAGGTTAAAAAAAAAAAAAGAAAAGAAAAGAAAAGAAAAAGAAAGATTTAAAGGAAAACAGAATAAAGGAAGGGATTTCAGTGTGGTGGAACACCCCTGTAATCTCAGTGACTCTGGAGTCTGGGGTAGGAGGATCACAAGGTCAGAGGCAGCCTCAACAACTTAGCAAGTCCCTGAGCAACTCAGTGAAACTCTGTCTCAAAATAGAAAAAAATAAATAAAAAGGGTTGGGATGTTGCTTAGTGGTTAAGCCCCTCTGTATTCAATTCCTGGTACCAAAAAAAAACAAAAAACAAATAAACAACCCAAGGCTTTGTGCTTGCGAGACAAGCACACTACCACTGACCCAATCCCCAGCCCCAATGATACTCATTTTTGAACTATTTCTCCATAAACTGTAGCTTATTTCTCAAAGCTTTTGGTAATTCAAGCTAAATAGATTTCTAATGAATCTGATGAAGGTGAGGGCTAAATGAAAAAATATTACAATCCTTACTTGCTTTCATACTTAATTTTTCTTTCCAGAGACAAGAAGCATTCCACAGGCATTTCTTTTTTTAGGAAGCATTTCTAAAAATGTAAGAGAAAGCTGTGTGCCTTAAATCCTATGAATTGTCAGAACTAAAAACCCGAACTCTAGGCTTGTAGTTGTGGAGTGTAGTTTTTTACACTGCACTTTGCCACCTCTCTAATCCAATGAGATATTCTTCAGATTGATTCCTTCTGATGGATGATTATTCATCTTGATTTTTTCCCCTTTTTTGGTACATGAACCCAGGGGCACTTTACCACTGAGCTATATCCGCAGTCCTTTTTAATTTTGAGGAAGGGTCTTGCTAAATTGTTTAGGGCTTCACTAAATTGCTGAGGCTGGCCTCAAACTTGCAATCCTCCTACCTCAGCCTCCCAAGTCTCTGGGATTACAGGCATGTGCCACTGTGCCTGGCCATCTCCTTGATTTCTAATCCCCTCAAGGAATCTCTCTCATAGCTTCCTCTATGGAAGTGTTTATAGGTTGTGTTTATAGGTTTATTATAAAGGATGATCAGACAGGTAAGAGGTACATAGGGTCCCAGCACACGATAGTCTAATTGCATTCATCAGCCCCTGCTAGTACAATTTCTCAACTAGTTATAAATTCACTGAAGGTCTGTTTTCATGATGTCTCATCACAATTTTTTATCCTGACTTCATGATTCTAATTGCTTTAGAATCACGGGGTGGAAATGGTCTGCATCTGAATGCTCAAGCTCACATGATCTCTTAATTCCTTTTCACTTAAAGCTTTAATTCCCTTTTAGAGATGTTTGCTTGACCTTTTGGTTTGAAATCACTTTTTCCAAGACAGCAAGACAAGAGATTGGCAAACAATGAAAGGCTGTTTTCTTTCATTCATTCTTTCTTTTTGTTTTTTTGGTGCTGAGGTAGAATCCAGGACTGCGTGCATGCCAGCACATGCTGTACCACTGACCCACCCTCCCAGCCTGTGAGAGGTTTTTGACTTGTTTTAGTCACTGCCAAGATCTATGTCTACCCATGGAGCAATTCTGACATCAAATGTGTAGGATTTTTTCCCCTCATGCCAATTACCGATTCTCCAATTTTCCAGATATCGGTTTGGGGTCCTATGAGTTAATTCAATTCTGGTGATCACTACCTAGAGTTATCATCAGAGTCCACAGTTAAGGGTTCAGGTACACAATGCTGTTCCTAATTCAGATACCAGTCATAAGTCTTGGGTTGGGACCTGTACTTCTGACCAACAAGCTGTAAATCAGGTGTTTCCACACTCCTTCCTGAGGTTTGATCATTTAGTAGATGGCTCATAAGACTCAGGAAAGCACTTTACTTGTGTTTATAGGTTTATTATAAAGGATGATCAGACAGGTAAGAGGTACATAGGGTCCCAGCACACAAGCTTCTGTCCTATGGCATTAGGGTGTCCCACCTTCCTGACATGTGGATGCATTCACCAACCTGGAAGCTCTCTGATTCCCATAGTTTTGGGCTTTTTAAAATTCTTTATTGTGTCCATCGCACAATACCTTTATTTTATCTGTTCATTTTTATGTGGTGCTGAGAATTGAACCCAGTGCCTCACACATGCTAGGCAAGCGCCCTACCACCGAGCCACATCCCCAGCTCTAAGTTTTGGACTTTTTATGGAAGTTCTATCGTATAAACATGACTGATCAAATCATCGGCCACTGGTAACTAATTTAATCTCCAGCCCTTTGCCCCTCCCCAAAGGTTGCAGCTAAAGTTCCAACCATCCAATTATGCCTTGCTTTTTTCCAGTGACCAGTTCCCATCCTGAAATTGTGAAGGGGTTCACCAAGAGTGGCCTCATGGCGCATGCCTCTAATCCAAGCGACTTGGGAGGCTGAGTCAGGAGGACCGCGAGTTCAAAACCAGCCTCAGCAACTTAGCGAGTCCCTAAGCAACTCAGTGAGACCCTGTCTCTAAATAAAATACAAAATAGGACTGGGGATGTGGCTCAGTGGCCAAGTGTCCCTGAGTTCAATCCCTGGTTCCAAAAAAAAAAAGAGTGGCCTCATTAGAACAAAATGTAGATTATGTAATGTAACCTTCACTCCAAAACCTATAAAAATGTTAGAAGCTCTGTATCAGGAACCTAAGGCAAAGACCAAATATTACAATGAATGATTCTCCGGTCCCCTGTATATTCAGGAAATTTTTAAATAATGTTATTGTGTTTTTTATACCTTTATTTCATTTGTTTATTTTTATGTGGTGGTGAGGATCAAACCCAGTGCCTCCCACATACTACATACAAATGCTCCACCACTGAGACACAATCCCAGCCCCATCATTCAGGAAATCTCAAGGGTTTTAAGAGTTCTGTGCCAGGAATCAGGGCAAAGACCAAATATATATTTCTTATTATATAACAATACCACATACTAACTCACAAACTTCCATTGTTCCTTGTACTGACTCTGTAAAGATAATTTATTTGTGCTTTCAAATTTCATATCATTAAAGTCAGAGTCTCTCCAATGGGAGAATGAGATAACTGGGTTTTTGTTTGTTTGCTTTTTGGTACTGGGACTTGAACCCATCCACGGGTGTTCTACCACTGAGTTACATCCCCAGCCCTTTATAAACATGTTTAAATTTTGAGACAGGGTCTTCCTAAGTTGCTTATGGCCTGCCTTCATTGCTGAGGCTGGCCTTGAACTTGTGATCCTTCTGCCTCAGCCTCCCCAGTTGCTGGGATTACAGGTGTGCGCCACCATGCCCGACAAATAGTTACTAGTTTTAAAATAATAAAAGACATAAACATGAGAGAGGGGCCCAGCTTTTTTTTTTTTTTTTTTCCAGTACTAGGGATTGAACCCAGGGACACTCTACCACTGAGTTATATCCAGAGCCCTTTCTGTTTTTCATTTTGAGAAAGGTGAGATAATCAGGAACCACCATAGGGACAATGGTCAAATATATTCCTGGGCCTTGGCTCTTAGCCTAACAGCCACTAAAAGATTGTGTTGTGGGGTCCGGTTATCGACATATAGTGAGACCACCAGACACTAGAGTAGAAAAAGAAACTTATATGGGAGAAAGAAAGGAAAAAGAAAGAAGATGGACTGATGTGTCAGGACCACTACTCCAAGTAAGGGAAGCAGTGGTAGTGAGTGACTTCAGCAAGTTGGTTTTTAAAGTGAAAATCATAAAAAAATCCTGGCAGGCTTACAATAGGGGCTTTTTGACTTTTTTTCTCTTTTCAAGGAGAATGCAAGCGGCCAGCTCCAGCTTGTCTATTTCAGGCTGCACCTGGCGGGTTAGCAGGGTGACCTAGGCGGGGGAGCCAGACTACCCATGTCTGAAACTGGCAGCTTCTGGGGTCTCCTAAGGGATGGGCAGCTTCACAGAAATGGTCACAGTGCCCTTAACTCATGGCCACATTATTTTATCCTGGGTACTGTCCTTGTATTTACCACAGGCAGCACAACTCAAAGATTTTATTCACACTTATTTTGTATTTGTTTTATATCAGAGAGTCTCTGCCTTTTTCTTCCTATAAGGGGGTCTCTTCTCTTTTACAATTGTACCTTAACTCATAGTGTTAGATATAAATATGTCTCATTTATTTGACCTCAAAGAATACTAGGTTCAGGGACTGGGGTGTGGCTCAGTGCTAGAGCACTTGCCTAGCATGTGTGAGGCACTGGGTTGGATCCTCAGCACCACATAAAAATAAACAAATAAATAAAATAAAGGTTCATCCACAACATTTAAATACTAGGTTCATCAGTGCTTTTACTTAACTCATCCTTATTGGGCAAAGATGCTTCCAATTAACATTCCTAAATCCCAGCCCATCCCTGCAAGTGACCAATGAAACTAACTCCTTCCTTTTATTCCAGCCAGACAGCTTGACACTTCCTCGTTGGAGCTGTGTCTCCTTTCCCACGTGGTGACCCCTGTGAAAGTTTCACCTGTGTATTCGTACTCACGTGACTCATTTACATTAAAGTCTCCATCAGTCCCAGTACCACTGAGACACATTCGCAACCCTTTATATTTCTATTTTCAGACAGGGTCTTGCTAAATTGCTGAGGCTGGCCTCAAGCTTTCCATCTTCCTGCTTCAGAGTCTGAAGTAGCTGAGATAACAGGTGTGCACCATTACAACAGGCCCAGGTTTTTTTTTCTTTTTGAGAGGGGGCTGCAGTACCAGGGATTGAACCCAGGTATGCTTTAACACTGAACTACATCTCCAGTCCTTTTAATGTTTGTTGTTTGGTTGGTTGGTTGGTACTGGGAATTAACTCAGGGGTACTCAATCACTGAGCCACATCCACAGCCCCCACCCTTTTTTTCTGAGACAGGGTCTCACTAAGTTGCTGAGGCTGCCTTTGAACTTGCCATCCTTCTGCCTCAACCTCCTGAGCTGCTGGGATTACAGATGTTCGCCACTGCACCCAACCAGAGCAGCCCCATTTCTCAATTGCCATTTCCTCCCACAATCTTTAAATTTATTGGTGAAAATCACAAAAATTTTTGATGTGGGTGAGATGAATGGAGGATGAATTATCTGAAGTAATGATTGCATCGGACACACCATAGGGGAAAAAGAGGGATCCACCACTTGCTGTCTCCTCATGTGATGAATCCAATTTCTCACATTTTGGCTTTGCTGTGGTGTAGCAGGATTATGCCATATAAAATGTGGCCAAGTGAATGGTACACATGCAAGGAAGTCAGGAAGCCTACTGCCTGGATCTACTCATGTCCCCATACAAGATGATGAGTAAATTAAGAAAGTCTTTGGGTAAAAGAAAGTAGACATACTAACGGTTCAGGACCCTTGGATCTTTTATCAGTGTTGCATCTTGATTTGGTGGCAAGATCAGCCCAGAGCCCAGTTTTCCACATTTATGATTTTATGGTGTCAACAAAGCATATGAGCACGGAAGTCAAAAAGAGGGGTTTGAATCCTGGCTCAGCATCTTACTGGCACTGTGCGAATTTGTAAGTCACTTTTCTTTGGAACTGTTTTCTCTGTGGAATGGGAATACATTTTGCTGGGAAGATTAAATAAGCTACACTGGCAAAGGACCAAAGAGAGTTTAATGAAGGGCAGCTTCCTCCCCACCTCCCTAGCCCTTTCCAGGATAGTTGGAGTGACCTCAAAAATTGCACAATTCCTGGATCCCATATCCCTTCAAGGGGAGGAAGGCAGTCAAATCCTTATCAGGAATTTAAGCTCCTAGTTTACTTGCCCCTGGCTTAGTCATACTTACGTACTGTGCTGGGATAATCCTCCAGCCCTTTCCAGATCTCAGTTCGTTCCTCTGTGGGATGAAGAAATAACAATCCATGCCCTTAAGACACCAGGGTAGATAAGAGCTAATTAAGGTGTACAGAGTACACTGCTACCAAAGGATGAGAGTGCAGAGTCAAAACAGATTTTCAGTAAATGCTATTATTGGATAGAACAGTGTCATCCAAAATATGAGGCATGAATTGTTGGTGACATACCGGTTTTAGGCGGGAAATAGTTGTGACATGAAATGACATTAAAGTATATAGAAAAATTTTCCCTTTTCAGTTGTCTTTGATTGTACCTTGAAGCAATTCCCACTTTGAGAATGGAGAATACTTGAGAATTCTAACACTTGCTAATTTTTCTCTTTAAAAAGAGGGTAGGGGGCACCAGGTGCTGTGGCAAATGCCTGTAATCCCAGCACCTCAGGAGGCTGAGACAGGAGGTTCACAAATTCAAGGCCAGTCTGGGCAATTTAGAAAGACCCTGTCTCAAAATAAAAATTTTAAAAAGGTCAGAGTCTTACTAAGTTACTTAGGGCCTCTTTTTTACTGAGGCTGGCTTCAAAAGTGGGAGTCCTCCTGCCTCACTCTCCCTTGTTGCTGGGATTACAGATGTACACCACACCTAGCTCCAGGTATTATATTTCTTACCTTCCATAATGACCAAGAAGAAAAAGACATGACTTCTGTCTTCCATCAGCTTTTAACTCTTTTGGGAGAGATGACATTTATACAAAATTCAGTGCAAAAGGAAAAGTACTGGGCTGGGTGTAGTGACACATGCCTATAATTCCAGCGAATTGAGAGATTGAGGCAGAAGGACTGTGAGTTCAAAGCTAGCCTCAGCAATTTAGTGAGACCCTGAGCAACTCAGCTAGCAAGACGCTGTCTCAAAAACAACAACAACAAAAAAGGCTGGGGATGTGGCTCAGTGGTTAAATGCCCCTGAGTTCAATCAAGCCCAACAACCATACCAACAATAAAAAGAGCCAGCATCAATAACTTAGCAAGGCCCTAAGCAATTTAGCTAGTACCCTGTCTCAAAAAAAAAAAGGTGGGGGCGGGGGTTGAGAATGTGGCACAGTGATTAAGTGCTCTGGGTTTAATTCCCAGTACCTAAAAGGGAAAATGTTGGGATACCGGGTGTGGTGGTGCACACTTGTAATCCAGCTACTCGGGAGGCTGAGGCAGGAGAATCACAAGTTCAAGGTCAGCCTCAGCAGCTTAGTAAGAGACTGTCACAAAATGAAAAAATAAAAAAGGACTGGGATGTAGCTCAGGGGCAAAGCACTTGTGAGTTCAATTCCACTACCAAAAAAAAAAAAAAAAGTAGAAAAGTAGGGCTGGGGATAAAGCTCAGTTGGTAGAGTGCCTGCCTCACAAGCACAAGGCCCTGGGTTCAATCCCCAGCACCACAAAAAAAAAAAAAAAAAAGAAAAGAAAAGAAAAAAGAAAAAAGGTATTCATTTCACAGAAAGAAAATATGGAAGATTAAAAAAAAAACTTAAAAAAAGAAATGATGTGATGATGTGGAAGAGTGTCTGAAATCAGTCAACAATTCCTCAGCCTAAAAAAAACAATGATGCATGAACTAACAAAGACACCAGTGGGAAGATCTTGCATGCAAGATTTCAGCCAGGCTGAAAGCTTGAAGAGAAAGAGCCAACAACCTGTCAGCAGGACTCAAACCCTTAGAAAAAGACATGAATTCTCACTGATGTCTGTCAAAAGGAAAAACAGCACTCAAAAGTCTGCTTTGAAAAAAAAAAAAAATGGCTGGGGATATAGCTCAGTTAGTAGAGTACTTGACTAGCATGCACAAGGCCCTGGGTTCAGTCCCCAGCACCACCAATAAAAAGAAAAGGAAAAAAAACAAAAAAACAAAACCTAGGCAACTGGAAATGGAACACTTTGGAAGTTATCTGGTCCCCAAACAAGAAACAAAAGAACAATGAAGTGAGTTAGGGATGTAGCTTATTGGTATAGCACTTGCCTAGTATGCAGGAGGCCCTGGGTTTGGTCCCTAGCACCACCAAAAACAAAGGGGGAGACCAGAGAAATCCTGAAGTTTTATGCAGGTGATGAAGGATAATTGTCATTCTCACAATCTCTATAGAATGGTCACAGGCAGAAATCTTTAGAAAAGTGAAAATGCAAAACCCTATCAGAGGAAGGGCAAAATGATTGACATCAGGAAAACCTTAACATAAGCATGGAATATTCTGTCTTCCACAGATTTCACCTGAAAGTGGACAGCTGAGCTCAGGGACAGCCTGTGAGTAACTGCCCTGAGCCTGAAGGCAGGGAAAAGAGAGGGATGGAGTTTTGGGATAGCTCATTGTGGAGCACAGTAAATCCCGCAGAACATTGCAGGCAGGGGGCACCATGCTTACTCTTTTAGATGTAATTTTCTGTAAAGCTGCCAGGAGCCTTCTGGCCTAGGTGCAGCAATTCTAGACTGCCTATACCATTTTCCACGCAGTGGATACAACTGTTAACTAAGATCAAATTATACCTTTTTGTGTGTGTGTGGTACTGGGATTGAACCATGAGGTGTTATGTTCCCAGACCTTTTTATTTTCAATTTTGAGACAGGGTCTTACTAAATTGCCCAGGCTAGCCTCTAACTTTCCATCCTCCTGCTTCACCCTCCTGAGTCACTGGAAAGTGCATGATACCACACATGGTCAAATTATACATCTGTAAAAACCCAAAGCTAATATTCTGTTCCTACCACTGTCAAGACGTACCACAAAAAAATGTAAATTCAAGACTGGGTGAGGTGGCACTTGCCTGTAATCCCAACACTTGGGGGTGGGGGGAAACAGATGAGGTAGGATGATGGAAAGTTCAAGGCCAGTCTCAGCAATTTAGTGAGGCCCTAGGAAATTTAGCAGGACCCCGTCTCAAAATAAAAAAAAATAAAATAAAAAGAACTGGGAATATGACTCAGTGGCTAGGCTCCCCTGGGTTCAATCCCTGGTACCAAAACAAAAACAAAACAAAAACCCCCAAAAACCTACTTAGTGGTTTGTCTGTAACTTCAGAGACCTGTATGGATGGATATCTCGGCAGCAAGTCACGTTAGAATTACTCTAATTTTGCTGGACTTGGTGTAATCCCAGCAGCTCTGGAGGCTGAGGCAGGAGGATTGTGGATTCAAAGCCAGCCTCAGCAATTCAGCAAGGCCCTGAGCAACTTAAGGAGACCCTGCCTATAGAAAAAATATAAAAAAGGGCTGGGGATGTGGTTCAATGGGAAAGCACCCTTGGGTTCAATCCCTGGTACAAAAAAAAAAAAAAAGAATTACTCTAATTTTGACGGGACATGAATTCTGAAAAAAAGTCCATAATTGTAAACTGGTATATCAAAGGAAATGCATCTACACTGTTCATAGGTGGAATGAAAATTGTGTTGCAGAAGAAGCCTACCCTTTTGCAATATTAAATATTGTGCGGTTTGGGGCAGAAAAGAAAGAGGTTCATTTCTGAATGAAGTTAAGGCTGTTTACAATGATGTGGCAAAAGAGTTGTTTATTTATTTAATTGGAGGGGTACTGGGAATTGATCCCAAGTGCACTTTACCACTGAATTGCATCCCCAGCCTTTATTATATTTCATTTTGAGACAGGGTCTGGCTAAATTGCTGAGGCTGGCTTTCAATTTGGGATTCTCCTGCTTCAGCTTCCTGAGCTGCTGGGATTACAGGTGTGCACCACCCACCTGGCTAGGCTACTTAATCCTTTTAAGTACTGAGAACTGAACACAGGGCCTCCCTTATGCTAGGCAAGTGCTCTCACACTAAACTACATCCCCGGCAGAAAAACTGTATTAATATAGGAACATATTATTTTATAATATGAAAGTAAAAAGGTAAAATACAACTATTGTATTGTAATCTGCCTTCAGGGCTGTGTATGTAGCTCAGTGACAGAGCACTTACCTAGCATGACGAAGGCCCTGGGTTCCATTCCCAGCGCTGGAGGGGAAAAAAAGTAGTCTACTCCCAAATGCTAAAATTTCCATATGTACGATTATACTCACTCCTCCTTAAGGAAGAATGTGACAACTATTGTTCCTTCTCTCTAGGTTTATATATCTTCCTGTCAAAAATGGTGCCAGGAGGTTGAAATAAGAGGATGGCATGATTCAGGCCAGCCTCAGCAACTTAGCAAGACTCACTCTCAAAATAAAAACTAAAAAGGTAGGAGATGTAGCTCAGTTGTGAAGCATCCCTGGGTTCAATCCTCAGTCCAAAAAAAAAACCCCAAAAAGCATAGAAAAAACAAAGGTATAACTACATTAAAACACCAGTTTGATATGTATTTCAAATAGAAAATAGTTCAAAAATTTCAAAAGAAATAATATCCACATGATAAAAATTACAGACAAATCAGCCTTATTGCTTACTGGGGGGTAGCTGGATGGTAGAGTGAATAGTGAAGGCTTCATGTGCCGTAGGACCTGTGTCCAACCCTCAGGACACGTGAAAAATTGACCTCAGCAATAATGATCACACAGCAGCAATATTTTCTGAATAATTCAAGAATGAGATTCAAAAGAATGAGTTTTTAGTGTTTGAGTCAGCTGTTTTTTTTTTTGTACTGGGGATTGAACTGAGGGGCACTTAACCACTGAGACACATCCCCAGCCTTTTATTTATTTATTTATTTTTTAGAGACAGGGTCTTGATAAGTTGCTAAGGTTGGCTTTGAACTTACGATTCTTTTGCCTTATCCTCCTGAGCCGCTGGGATCACAGACATGGGCCACTGTGCCTGGCTCAGCTTTGTTTTTGAAATTAATATTTTGTAGAACTTTTACTTACTATTATTTTTTGGTGCTGGGGATGGAACCTAGGTCTCTGCATGAACACACAGTTTTCCACTGGGCCATACCCCTAACCATACTTGATATTTGGATTACACATACATTTAATGATCTATTTTTTATTTTTTTTAGTTGTCAATAGACCATTATTTTATTTATTTAACGTGGTGCTCAGGATCGAAACCAATGCCTCACACGTGCTAGGCTAGCGCTCTACCACTGAGCCACAGCCCCAGCCCTAATGATATTCTTATGGCTCTTTACCAACCCCCTATTTTACATGAGATTTTAATCTTTCAATCTTGCAGTTAGCTGGGATTATTATATTTAAAAATAATTTATAATGCTTATAAGACCCTGTTGTAAATGATAGTAGTAGTCTTTAAAACTGCAAAGTAGCTGTTCACTAATCTCCAGGATATATAAAGAACTCAAAAAACTTAACACCAAAAAAACAAATAACACAATCAATAAATGGGAAGAGGAACTGAACAGATTCACAGAAGAAATACAATCGATCAACAAACGTATGAAAAAATGTTCATCATCTCTTGCAATTAGAGAAATGCAAATCAAAACTAAGATTTCATCTCACTCCAGTCAGAATGACAATTATCAAGAACACAAGCAATAATAAGTGTTGGCGATGATGTAGGGAAAAAGATACACTCATACATTGTTGATGCAGATTGGTGCAACCTCTTTGGAAAACAGTATGGAAATTTCTAAGAAACCTTGGAATGGACCCACCATTTGACCCAGCTATGCCACTCCTCAGTTTATACCCAAAGGACTTAAAATCAGCACACTACAGTGATGCAGTCACATCAATGTTCATAGCTGCTCAATTCACGATAGCAAAACTATGAAACCAACCTAGATGCCCTTCAAAAGATGAATGGATAAAAAAGCTGTGGTATATATACACAATGGAATATTGTTCAGCCATGGAGAATAATAATATTATGGCATTTTCAGATAAATGGATGGAACTGGAGAATATCAAGCTAAGTGAAATAAGCCAATCCCAAAAAACCAAAGGCTAAATGTTTTCTCTGATAAGCAGATGCTGATCCATAGTGGGGGATGGGTAGGGAAGAATGAAGGAATTTTGGATTATGCAGAAGGGAGTGAGGGGAGAGGGGAGCCGGGGAGGTACGGATGGGAAGGACTGTAGAATGAGACAGATATTTCATACATGTATGAAAAATTTTTTTAAAAAATTAAATAAGTACTATAAAAAAACTGTGCAGTAGCTATTATTACTAGCCCCATTTCATAGATGAGAAGACTAAAGCATGGGGAAGTTAAAAAAATTAGTTCAAGGACATGACATAACTAGTACATTTTTTAAAGTAGAAGGAAACACACCAAGATGTCAGTGGTGTTTTTTTCAGAATGTAGGGATATAAGGGATTGTTAAGAGAAATGAAATGACAAGGCCTTAACCTAACACAGTACAGCTCAGTTGAAACCAAGAACAAATTCCAGAATAGTTAATAAAAAAATACAGGTAGGGCTTGTGGATTTTTGATTCTACATGGGGTGGAGGGAGAATGGGGAGTCTGACTTGACCCTCAGGCTTCAGTGATTGTGTGGGCATACTCACTGGAGTAGGAAATATAAAAAGTAGAGCAGATTTGGGAGATGATATACTCAGATTTGTCATGCTGACATTTATTCTAAGTGTTTAAATATGTGATTTTTTTTCTTTGTGGTTTTGGGGATTGAACCCACAGACACACTGAGCCACATTCCTAACCCTTTATTTTTTTTAATTTTGAGACAGGGTTGTGCTAAATTGCCCAGGTTAGCCTTGAACTTGCAATCCTCCTTCCTGAGCCTCCCGAGCAGCTGTGATTACAGGTGTGTGCCACCCTGCTTGTACTTTTTTTGTTAAGGTGTTGGGGATGGAACCTAGGATCATATTAATGCTAGAGAAGCACTCTACTACTGAGCTAATCCTCAAATAAATATGTAAATATGTAAATGTTAAGCTCAAGAGAACTCAGGTCTGACTTGAGCCTGTCCACATGAAGTTGGTGGTAAAACTGAAGAGACAGGTTGCCATTACCCAGAGAAGGGACAGAAGAAGAAAATAGTTGTGAGCCAAGGACAGAACTATGGAGAACTCCAACATGACATTAAAATAACAAACAGAAATGAATGGCTAAATACATGTTTGCTTTTCATATTAGATTTCATTGATGAGAAACAAGGTAGCATGGAAGTAGGGCAGTTACACAGTGTGGGTTCAAATCTAGCAACTGTCACTATTTTAACAGTTCTCAATTTAGTATCTATGAAATGTGAATATGGCCAATACATTATTCTCACTGTTGTGAGCATTAAATGCACTTATGTGGCAGAGTGCCTAACATGTAACACAGACCCCCAAAATATTAGATATTCTCATTAATAAGTACACAAATCAAAAAGTTGTTTTTCATTACACCACCATACTTGACTAGTTGAGCGAATGGTCAGGAAGTCTCTTGGTTACCAAGAACCAACTCAAGTGGGAATTAAACAACTATATGAAAAAGTCGTCAAAATAATTTACTACTAGAAACTCGGGAACTGGTATTTTCCATAAATTTGTATGGTACAGTACAAGTCAAAGGAGTTATTTACTTTGGTTAAAAGAATTAACTGGGATTGCTATACGAGTTAGAAGACTGCATTATTATTTTTTTTTTCTTTTGTTCTACTCAAACATGGAGCAACTAGCTCCAGTGCTTTGCTCAGAATAAGGTCTCAATAAATGTGTTGACTGAAGGTAACAAAGTCTCGCTCTCTGTGTGTGTCACACACACACACACACACACACACACACGCTGAAGAATCACAATTTCTAGGCCAGCCTGGGTAAATTAGGGAGATCCCATCTCAAAATAAAGAATAAAAAGGGTTGGGGATGTACTTCAGTGGTAAAGTTTCCCTGGGTTCTATTAAGTAAGGGGTGGGGTGGGGTAGAGAAAAAGAGGGAGTGCATTTCTTACATCTCTTAAACATTTCACTACTTGCCGAATTACACTTACACAAAGAACAAGTAGACAAGCACTACGTGCTGTCATTTGAGATGTCTCAGAGGAGTTAGGCTATACAGCTCCCTCTCCCAAGAGTATCTACCGCATATTTGAAATTCCCAGCCTTATATGCCCTCCTTTGGAAAAAGGTTTTGAGTCCGTACTACAGCCATTAAAATGCAAATACGTTATCCATAAACGGGAAAAAGCTTGGAATCTAGTAGACACCGACACCTTTATCAGCTCTGATGAGGTATTCCCAAGCTGCGTCTCGGGGGCCCAGGAGTCGGAAGAGGAAGGGCGGATTTTGAGCTGAAACAGTGGACTCCGCTGACGACCGGCTCTGCTGCAGGCCCGGCTACTGGGACCAGTCAAACAAAGGCCCAGCGAGGGCCCGCAGTGAGGTGCAATCTCTTCCTCGTTCCCGGTACCCTGCCACCTGGCCCTTCCAAAAACCGGTCGGCGCAGGTCAGCACAGTCGGGGCTGGGACAAGTGGCGCACAAAGAAATTAATTCTCTTTCATTAATACAACCTCCAGTTCAGCATATGGGGGCTGGCAAAATCGAATTAAAATTTGAAACGTCTTTTTTGTTCTTTCGGTTCAGCCAGTTTAAATTCCACGCAATCCTTAAGCTGGGGGTTAATATGTATTACACAATTTGCTTGCCCTTTGCAAAGGCACGTGGACTTATAAACGGCAGGTTAGAGGCAGTCGGGATGTTCCTTTTCGGCTTTCGGCTCCTCCGCCTCCGCACTCTTCCGACCTCACCCCACCGATCCGTTCTGGACAACGCCCGCGCTTCGGGCCCGCGCCGTCACGTCCCGTGCGTCTGGAGGCGGAGCCGTTGGCTCTGACGTCGCTGGACCACACCCCCTCCGCCCAGATATCACCCGAACCGCCCGCCATCTTGTCTCAGTGTCTCATTTGCGTCGACGGCATTGAGGCTACTGTTATTGTCTGTAGGCGGTAGCCAGGGTACTGGGTCTTTTGTCTGTATTTGACTCCGTAGTTTTGTCTGAGGCCTTCCGGTGCTTTCCCGGGGCAGCCAGCAGAAGCCGAAGCGGCCGCCCCCGCCCCACCCCTCAGTCCCGGGACTCGGGAGGGAACGAGCCCGCGTCACGCCCCTCAGCATTCGCCTTTCCCTTCTCTGTCGTTGCATCTGCATCGTGTCCCGGGAATCAGACGGTGCCCCATAGATGGCCAGCTTTCCCCCGAGGGTCAACGAGAAAGAGATCGGTGAGGAATGGGACGGTGGGTGAGTGCGCGGAGGCTGAGGAGAAGTAGGGACTCTCCGAAAGAGGTTTCAGAGGCAGCGGCTCTGTCCGAGGGAAGAGCTCTAGCGAGCGAGCTGGTGACAAGCTCTTGAGCTAAGAGGAGGAAGTAGCCTCGCGGGCGGGTGATCGCCAAGGGCCGAATGGGACCGGCATTACGCGGCGCCAGCTGGGCGCGGCGCCGAGGGTCTGGACTATAGAACAGAACCTGGGCGCGTGCGGGCGAGCCCAGGGCGACCCCGAGCGGGACTCTGGCTCATTGTGTGACCCAGGCGGGTACTCACCTCCCGGACCCAGTTTATCGGAATTCGGCGCGGGTCACTTATCCTGGGAGTCTCATGGCTTAGGGCTTGAGCATCGAATGGTCAGGGAAACGTTAATCTCAGTGGTTAGTGGCGTCTCAGGGACTCTTTTAAGTTTATGATGGGGAAAAAAGTAAACTTGTATGTTCTGACCTGCAGTGAAAGGGAGAGGGTTCTATACGCCAACTACTCCTTAATGAGAAATGTGCCTGCAGAGGTGCCAACGGCCTGGAGAACGCAATATTTTAAAGTGATGTGACCTTAATGAAAGCGATTGAGGAGACTTTTTCAGAGTTATCTTTCAAATACATATGGGAGAAGCAGAGTAGGGTGGAGCGACAGAAGAAAGACTTGAACAGAACAGCAGAGTTTGAAAAGGCTTTCCACAAACTGGCCTGATGGCCCTGCCGATGCTGAATACTGGGAATTTTGACCTGATGATTATAGAAATGAAATCGAGTCCGGATAATAAGAATATACAGGCAAAGCCTTTAACATTAGGGACTCCTGTCGGGAAGGGAGTCACAGCTCCGACAAGAAAGTGTCAGTCTGGCTCACTGGAACAAAAGAAAGGAACTAGTTTTATTGGCTGCTTGTAGGAATGGTCTGGGGTTTAGGAATGTTAATTGGAAGCATCTTTGCCCTGTGATAAGAATGAATTAAGTGAAAAAACCCTGGCTCTAATGATACACCTAGTGCTGTTTGAGGGTAGATAAATGGACAAACTGAGTTAAGATGGAACCTTTTAATGGCTGTCAGGCTATACACCAAGGCTGTGGAATGCATTTACCCTTTGTCCCTATAATCTCACTGCCACGCTGAAGACGGGTGAAATGGGTATTGAAGGTTATGGTCCCGATGTGCCTAGTGGCTCTCTTTCAAGTATTAATATATTTAAGTTCTCTTGAAATATATGAAACAACTTTTGTGGCTGTTGGGTGCCTTACATTGACTGATATGCTTAGTAGACACTGATCTTACTTTACAGTGTTAATAAAAATTGGCAGTGGCCACTGAGCAGAGAGCCATTGCATTTCCTGCTCTTGAAGTAAGTGTGCTCTTTACCAAATATTTGGAGGAGTGATTTCTAGAGAAGGGGAGAAGCTCAGGTAGCTAAAATGTCCTTTATCCTGAATGTATGTAAATTTCTATACCAAAAAAAAAAATCCTATGTAGAATTTTGAACTTTTGTTCTCAGGGATAATAAGGTTGAATGACTGATTGGGAGGTGATTTTAACCCTGGTTTTAATAGCTCTTAAAGATACTGAGAACATAGTACATTCCTGTCCTGTTTTAATTTTAACTGTATTTTATTTTATATTATTTTTATATCATTTATTACATTTATATTTATATATTCATTTTATTTTAACTGTATTTATTTTACTGTATTTTAATTTGACTCATAAGTATGTTTAAAAAAATTTTTTTTTTAGTAGTAGATGGCCATAATACCTTTATTTTATTTATTTTTATATGGTGCTAAGGATCGAACCCAGTGCCTCACACATGCTATAACCCCAAGCCCTAATAAGTATGTTTTGATCTGAAAAATTCTTTTTATTTAGAGACAGGGTCTCACTGAGTTGCTTAGGGCCTCGCTAAGTTGCTGAGGCTGGCTTTGAACTCGCCATCCTCCTTCCTCAGCCTCCCAAGTGCTGGGATTACAGGCATTCGCCACCGAACCCAGCCTGAAAAATTCTTGTAATCATTTCTGTGGTTTTCTCCCCGCTCTACTTCACCGTAGTACTACGAACGAGTGATCTGCATTTCATATTTGTGTATTTTACTTCATCTTGATAGCCCATTTAAAAAACTTTCCTCTTTCCTAAGGAATGAAGAGAGCCGCTTTGCATACCTGCATGAGGTAGAACCATCCTTTAAGTAGCCCCTTTTTTTTTTCTGGTACTGGGATTGAACCCAGGAGTGCTTGACCACTGAGTCACATTCCCATCCCTTTTTATTTATTATTTTGAGACAGGGTCTCACAGAGTTGTTGAGGCTGGCCTTGAACTTGTGTTCCACCTGCCTCAGCCTCTGGAGAGCCTAGGGTACAGTCATGAGCCACTACTCCCAGCTTAAATAGCCCTTCTTAATTAAACTTTTTTTTTGTATTTTTATGTCTCATTGATATTCCTGAATATCATATAAAATAAAAAAGTTACTAGTTTAGTGCCAAATATCTAGAATTTTGGACTTTTCTAAGCTTTAAAAAAAAACCCTAGTTATATTTGTTTTTTACAGTACTGAGGATTGAACCCAGTGGCACTCTACCATTGAGCTATACTTCCCTTTTATTTATTTTTAAATTTTGAGATACAGTGTCACTTAGTTGCCAACTCACTTGCCATCCTCCTGCCTCAGTCTCCCCAGTAGCTGGGATTACAGGCATGTGCCACTGTGCCTGACTTTTTCTTCCTTTTTTGAGGTATTATTTGGATACAAAGTTAAATATTTCTGTGGTGCCGGAGATGGAACCCAGTGCCTCACACACAAGTAGGCAAGTGCTCTACCACTGAGCCACAACCCCAGCCCTTTGTGTAGTTTTATATCTATGAATAAAAACTCTAACCTTTCTTGTTTTATTGTTTTTGTTTTTGTTTCTTTTGGTCGTACTGATGTTTGAACCCAGGGGTGCTTTCCCATTGAGTTACATCTCCAGCCCTTTATTTTTTATTTTGAGACAGGGTATTGCTAAGTTGCTGAGTCTGGCCTCGAACTTGGGATCCTCCTGCCTCAGCCTCCCAAGTCACTGGAATTACAGGCGTGTGCCACCACCATCCCCAACCCTTTTTGTTTTTTATTTAGAGACAAGGTCTCACTAAGTTGCCCAGGCTGGCTTTGAACTTGTGATCCTACTGCCTCGGCCTCCTGAGTGGCTAGGATTACAGGCATGTATCACTGTATTTTTGGCTTCTTGGGTATTGATTGTAGCCACACCAAGTATGGTTTCTTAAGTACATACTGAAAGTAGAGGCAAAATTCCATGAATGATTGAAGAATTCTGTATGACTGGGGCTTAACTGCCTTGAGCTACTGCCATATTTCAAAAGGCATTGCACAGATCTTCCCTTTCTGGTTATGAAATTGTAGGGAGGAATGTGAAGAAGGAGCTGTATCTGGTTTGCTTTTCAGTGGTGACTCATATGTTACTACTCTAAAGATATTACTAATGTAGGGTTCTGTCTTATTCATAGCATTCAGCTTTTCCCATATACAAGGTCACTAAATGATATTTTCTAGGCTGGGTTGTAACTCGGTGATGGAGTGAGTGCTTGCCTAGCATGCATGAGGTTCTGGGTCTGATCCTCAGCACCACTAAATAAATAAATAAATAAATAAATAAATAAATAAATAAATAAATAAATAAATAGTGTCCATCTACTACTAAAAATATTTATTTATTTAGGAACCAGAGATTGAACTCAGGGACACTTGGCCACTGAGCCACATCCCCAGCCCTATTTTGTATTTTATTTAGAGACAGGGTCTCATTGAGTTGCTTAGGGCCTCGCTAAGTTGCTGAGGCTGGCTTTGAACTTGCGATCCTCCTGACTCAGCCTCCCGAGTCGCTTGGATTACAGGCGTGCGCCACCACGCCTGGCTATTAAAAATATTTTTAAAACTGATCTTTCTTAGCATGCCACCATTAAACAGTTCCAGGTAATATACATTTTTTCTCAATGTGCTTTAGTATAAACCTGATGCTAGGTTTATAGTATTGTACTGGTTAAGTGTTTGAGTGCTTAAATTATTCAATTAAAATGCAAAAATCATTTTATATGTCTCAATCAGCAAGAAATGAAGTATTAGTATTTTATAGTGTCACATTTATTTGACATTTTTGTGGCAGGGTGGGGGGGGTACAGAGGATCCAACCCAGGGTGGGTGCTTTAGTCCTGAGATACATCTGCAGTCGTTTTTGTTTTAAGATAGTTACTCAGGCTGGCCTTGAACTTGGAATCCTTTTGCCTCAGACTTATGAGTCTCTCATATATAGTGGCAGTTTTTAAAATTGCACCATTTCTTGAATTTCTGTATGGTTGAGAACAAATTAGCTTATTATTTCATGGGATTTACTATTTAAACTTTTTTTTTTTTTCATTTTTAATTTATTACCACTGTGTGTGTGTGTGTGTGTGTGTGTGTGTGTGTGTGCGCGCGCGCGCGCGTTTTCAGGGATTGTACCCAGGGGCTTTTAACGACTGAGCCACATCCTCAGTCCTTTTTATTTTGAGACATGAGCTTGCCACGTTGCTGAGGCTGTCTTTGAATTTGTGGTCCTGCAGGCTTAGCCTCCCAAGTTGTTGGGATCACAGGTATGTGCCCCACAGTCTACTACCAGTCTTTATACAGTGGAGTTCATGATTGTGGCCAAAAAGAAAAATAGAATGACCTTAAAACATGAACTAAAAAAAATGAGTCTTGGGGCTGGGGATATAGCTCAGTTGGTAGAGTGCCTGCCTCGCAAGCACAGGGCTGTGGGTTCAATCTCCAGCACTGCCAAAAAAAAAAATGAGTTTTGTGGGAAATTTTGTATTTACTTAGTTTAACTGGGGGCTTTCTCTTTTAAAGATAATGCCTTCATATTTTCAATTTTATTTTAAAACTTGCATCACTTATTTGTCAACTTGGCTTTTTTTCTCCCAAAATGTATGGATTTTTAAAAGATTGGTTTGGTTACACAGAAAGTTAATTAAAAAAAAGAAAAAAGATTTAGGCAGAAGTTGCAAATTCAGAGGCCAGGCATGTAAAGAATCTAGTGAAATGACCATGTAAGACCATGGGCTTAGAAAAATAAAAGGAAATCTGGAGCAGCATGCCCTTCCTGAGGTCATTTGTACATTTAAAAAATCTTTCTGCAGATGTCTGAGTATTACCAGTATGTGAACTTTCTATTAAGAAAGTCATATGACTGCCAGTATAATTAATGTCACCTTACACGCTATAAATACAGATGGAGTAAGTGGGGGGTTTCATTACCTTGATTAAACCACACCTGAGGTATTGCGTGTAGTTCTTGGTGCCATTTTTATGAGGGCCACTACTACCTGGCCCTCTACAAGCTTTATGAGGGCCACTACCTCATAATTTAATTTATGAAATTAAATGACGAATGGACTTGAAACTTTATAATCCAAGGAATGATTGAAAGAACTAGAAATTTTAGCCTGGTTAAAAAAGATTCATGGCTGTCTTTTGTATGTCTTTGTATGTTATTTGAGATCAGGATTTTTATTTATTCTCTTAGGTTGGATTCAGAACTGGTTGGAGTGGGTAGAAGGAAGATTTGAGTTATTAAAAAGAAAAATTTCTGCCAGTGTCAATGGCGCATGCCTGTGATTCCAGCACCTTGAGAGGCTGAGGGAGAAGGATCACAATTTGAAAGCCAGCCTCAGCATCTTAGCAAGACCCTGCTTTAAAATAAAAAATAAAATAAAAAGGGCTGGGGATGTGGTTTAGTGGTTAAGCGCCTCAGGCTTCAATCCCTGGTATCATTAAAAAAA
>JAJEJO010004956.1:8289-57463 GCA_020662805.1 Glaucomys volans | reverse complement strand
AAAAAAAAAAAAAAAAAATCTTATACACTCACTATACCAAAAATAGAGTAATCCTTATTCTTAATCTATGAATGTCATAGAAAAATGAGTGTTAGATTTTTTGTTTGATTGTATATTTTAAATCATACTAATTTGTTAATGTATGAAGGAAATTGGGCAGGGAACATTTAAATTACTTAAGAACCAGAGTTTATACATGTGTTTTCATATTTGTTCAGTAAATATTTACTGAGCTCCTATCTTATGTCAGTACCATACTAGCTATTGATGGAGCACACGTTCAGACTGGAAGTGGCCCTGAATGTTTTAGAGTTTTGTGAAATGTGTATCTAGCTACAGGAGTATAAGTGATTTTTGTTTTGTTTTTGGTACTGGGGATTAATTCCAGGGGTGCTTTACTACTCAGCTATGTTCCCAGTCTTTGTTTTTTGTTTTCATTGTTGTTTTTGAGGAAGGGTTTTGCTAAGTTGCTGAGGTTGGATTTAGCCTCCTGAGTTGCTGGGATTATAGATGAGTGCCACAGTGCCCAGCTATAAGTGCTTTTTATTTGATCTGTAATACATAAGATTATATTAAAATTCAGTTGTTGGAATTTTTAAGGTAAAAGCATATAAAAACATTGTGGTATGCTGTAGAGTTGAGTAGACAACCAGCCTATAGAAAAAAGGAAAAATAGCAAAATGAAGACAAACCCAAGACAGTACTGGTGTTATGCCAAGAAAGTCCTTTTCCAAAATTGAGGAAATTTCAGCTGAGTTTGCATGTAGAATCATGTTGATCTGGCTTTTTCTTAAATGTGGAACTAATATTATCCTTGGAAATATACCAGCTTTTGTTATGAATGCAGAACTTAAGTAATATTACCTAAATTTAAAATGTATGAAATTATTCACTTTTGTTTAAAAACCAAAATAACATTTTTGTGTCAGTTTGGGGCCCACTAGTAAGGCTCTTGAGGACCACTATTTGAGAATCACAAATGTAATACACCCTCCACCCCACTTGGTAGGCTCTTTATTTTATTTAGAGACAGAGTCTTGTTGAGTTGCAGAGGGCCTCACTATTTGTGAGGCTGGCTTTGAACTTGCAATTCTCTTGCCTTAGCCTCCTGAGCTTCTGAGATTATAGGCATATGCCATTGCCCCTGGCAGTTTATGGTTCTTGAAAGCTAAAGATATTTTTCTTGTAAAGTAACTTTTAGTAATCTCTTGCATTTTAAATATTAGTAATTTGATGAGAGAAAAATGCAATGTGAAATTAAGATATTAAGTAATTGCTATCCTGAATTGTTCACTATGTTATTATTACTTGATCAGGTTTTTTTTCATTGAAACTTTTTTGTTTTGGGTGGTGGCGCTAGGTATTGAACTCAGGGATAATATTCTACCACTGAGCTACATCCCTAGTATTTTATTTATCTTCCTTTCTCCCTCCTTGCCTCCCTCCCTTCCTAGATAGGGTCTCCCTGAGTTGCCCAGGCTGGTCTTAAATTTATCTTTCCTCAGCCTCCCAAATTTTACAGATTACAGGCATGTACCATCGCATGTACCATCACACCTGGCTTCATTGAAATTTTCTAGAAAAACCTCTTGCACTGGGAAATTTTAGGAAAACTCAATGATAGTTACTATTGTTAAGGGCGTTTCACGCTGAATAATACTTCTGCTTGGTGGGTGAACAGCAGACTTCCCTATGCCCTGTCTGAAAGAAAAAGAAAAATCAGTGAATCCCAAAGTCATGAAAGTATTCTCAAATTCATTGTTGATTATATATGATATCCTGTATTTTTTCTTTTTAGTGAGATCACGTACTATAGGTGAACTTTTAGCTCCAGCAGCACCTTTTGACAAGAAATGTGGTCGTGAAAATTGGACTGTTGCTTTTGCTCCAGATGGTTCATATTTTGCTTGGTCACAAGGACATCGTACAGTAAAGCTTGTTCCGTGGTCCCAGAGCCTTAAGAACTTGTAAGATAATTTTTTTTTCTTGTTTTGTAACTTTTGCCTGTCTGTGGAATTTACTTTTGTCTTTCAATGTAGAGTAATAAAAACATATTGATATTTAAATTTTCTCTTTATAGACAGTGTTATAAATGTGTTTTAATCTTAGGTTATGTGAAGAATTGTCTGGCCTTAATTACACATTGTGGAATATTTTCTTATATTTATATGTCTTTACTTTTTTGTGTGGGTATTAAAAGGCAGATTAATTGTGTCTTGTTAGTTAGGTAACCGTTATGTGGTGCTTTTTGCATTTGCTTTGGATTTCACAACACTTAATTGGATAACATTGGTATATAAATCACATAACTTTTTAAATGTACTTGTGATACCTCTGTTGGGCTTGAGTTTGAATATTTGTTGAAAATTCTTTTTTAAAGTACTATATATATACTAGCCAGGCGCGGTGGTGCACGCCTGTAATTCCAGCACTTGGGAGGCTGAGGCAGGAGGATCATGAGTTCAAAGGCAGCTTCAGCAACTTAGTGAGGCCCTAAGCAACTCAGTGAGACCCTGTCTCTAAATAAAATACAAAAGAGGGCTGGGGTTGTGCTTCAGTGGTGGAGTGCCTCTGAGTTCAATTCCCAGTACCAAAATAAATAAATAAAATAAAGTACTATATACTAAATTTGATCTTTTCCTGCCCTTTTATCCAATAGACCACCATGGTTATGTTCATTAAAATACTCTTTTAATACATTTTACTTTTGGCCTAAAAGGAATGGGAAACTGATGATTATGGTTTGAGGTTTTTGGGTTTTTCTAAAGGTAGTTTTCTGGTATTGGCTTAATAGTATCTTAATTAAGTCCCCTTGTTCCAGATGTGGGACACCTATAAAAACTTAAGTTGCACAACAAATGTACCACTTATGGTAACTTTTTGAAATAATGTTTTTAGTGTTCTATTCTCTTGAGAAAAATGCTAGGTGAAAGATTAGAGCATTTGAAAAAATATAGATGAAATACATATACAGGATATATAAGTTCTAGATTACGATTTTCGATCTCTTTTAATGTACCTGTGTCAGTTTTGTTAAAATATTCACATAATTGAAAACTTGGGACTTAATGGGTCAGATTACTTGAATTTTTTGTTTGTTTATATTTCTGCTTTTAGGTTAAAGGAGTTCCAGGTGATATAGTGATTTTGAGGAAAATTTGGGAGGCAATGAGTTATAAATTGCTTTATTATTGAACTTCTTGGCCATTGAGCATTTCTATTAATGATCTGAATTTACTCAGTCATTCCCTTGTAGTTCAAATAACAACTTTCCCCCTTCCTGTCTGTAGGGTTCTGTTGTTAATCAGTATCATTATGATCAATATTGAGGTTATTTTAACAAATATTTGTAATTAATATCTACAGGAGTTTGGCGTAAATAATAATTCAGTTTCAATCTGGCTTTTCCTTTAGTCTCTTGCATGGTACCAAGAATGTTACTAATTCAAGCAGTTTAAGATTGCCAAGACAAAATAGTGATGGTGGTCAGAAAAATAAGCCTCTCGAACATATTATAGACTGTGGAGATATAGTCTGGAGTCTTGCTTTTGGGTCTTCAGTTCCAGAGAAACAGAGTCGCTGTGTAAATATAGAATGGCATCGATTCAGATTTGGACAAGATCAGCTACTCCTTGCAACAGGATTAAACAATGGTCGTATCAAAATATGGGATGTATATACAGGTATGGATCCATAGTTTTAAAAGCCAACTTGATTATTTTATGATGCAGGGCACTACTCACAGGCACTGGAATATATGGTTGAGGATTTTAATATGCTGATAAGCAAGAATTTATGTTATGAGTATTTTATAATTGGCCGGAATAACATCCTCAGGGCATCATTTTAATTTAGGAAAACTGTAGAGTTCACACTGCTTCATAATTCTTCAGAGAATATTACAGTAGGAGGGGCATGTTTAGGGAGTGTTCAGTTAATTATCACTTATATACTAGTAATTTAGTTCATGACTCAAGTAGCAAAGTGTTTTCTCACATACTTTCTCAATGAGAGCTTAAAGGCTTCCAAGGCAAATCAGGTTTTAACAATCATTATCTAACCTTTGAAAGGTTTTTAGTGACTGTTTATCTAAAGTCTAACCAGGTAGGTTGAGAAGTTAAATTCTTTGGACAATTAAAGAGAACTGTTTTGTTTATTGCCTAGAACAGTTTCTGGCATATAGTATGTACTCAAGAATGTACAAGAATTTAAAAATGAACATTAGAGAAGAACATACCTCAGAACGCAGCAAGTGCTACTAACACTGAATGGGGATAATGAGTCAAAATTTGAGTTGTCGAAAAAAATTGAAGCATGTAGATTTTCTAGAAAACAAAACTATTAATAATAAGTAAAATACATTTTTCTGTTGTATTCTAAAATTAAGCTTGTGGAATAATATATACCTTTTGGAGAGTTTGATAGTCCATTAGTAAACCAAAGACAGACAAATACAAGCAAAAGAAAAGTGATTTTATGTTTTAAAACATTAAAAAAAAGTGATAATAATGTTGTCTGCTCTTCCACCCCCTCAGTATTGGTCATTGAGCCCAGGGTGCTCTCCCACTGAGCTACATCTTTAGTTCTTCATTCCTTTTTATTATTTTGAGGCAGGGTCTCCCTAAGTTGCCGAGGCAGGCCTCAAATTTGCAAGTATCTGGGATTACAGAGGTGTGCCACCATGGCTTGCTGCAGGGACTTTCCTTTTTATTAAATTAACTTGGTCCAGGAATTGTTTAGATTTCAGAAATTTCCTTTTAATTTTCTAATAAAGTTAGGCTTTACTGTCCTGAGAATAATCCATTCTAAAACATAAATAGCTAATCCTTACAGGTAACAATAGGCACTAACAAATATTTCATACTTGGTAAACCAAGGAGATGTCCAAGAATTTCTCTTTATATTTTAAAAGTAGTTAGCAACCTGTTTTTCAAAAGTGGAAGCTGATAAAAAGTATTAATATTGTCTTTTTTTTTTTTCCTCATCACATTTAGGAAAACTCCTCCTTAATTTGGTAGATCATACTGAAGTGGTCAGAGATTTAACTTTTGCTCCAGATGGGAGCTTGATCCTAGTGTCAGCTTCAAGAGACAAAACTCTCCGAGTGTGGGACCTGAAAGATGATGGTATGTCTTTATTTCAGGCTGTGGAAAATTATTAGTGTTTTATTTATTTTTTTAAACCAGGGATTGAACTCAGGGGCACTCGGTCACTGAGCCACATCCCCAGCCCTATTTTGTATTTTATTTAGAGACAGGGTCTCACTGAGTTGCTTAGGGCCTCGCTAAGTTGCTGAGGCTGGCTTTGAACTCGAGATCCTCCTGATGCAGCCTCCCGAGTCCTTGGATTACAGGTGTGCGCCACCGCGCCCGGCTATTATTAGTGTTTTGATATTGCTATTGAGAGGTATTGGGAACACTGGGGATGTTCAGCTTTAAAAATGGCATCTGATTCAAGTCTCTTTTGTTTATATTCTTTTGGTCCCTTTCTTGTATACAACAAAGAAAAACATAAATGTGAGCCAGAACAGGAGCCAGCAGTTACTATAAGTGAACAATCTGATACTATTCAGAGACTAACCACACAGATCTGTTATCAACTATTTGAAGAGGAAGTCTGGATCATTTTAGGGTTGTACATAATGGGTCTGGTTAGTTTATTTCCTTTTATCTTAGGGAGGGTTATTAATATCCTACATTTGCTTAATGAAAATTTAAGTAGATCATGAAGCAGCAAATTTAATGATCTAATAAAATTCAGATTAAAACATGATTTACATACCAGCATTTATAACACTGTAAATGCTAATAAGTATAGGATAAGAAATTATTTTATAAAAAGTTAAAAAAAATTCTAATGTAATAAAAAGGTATATTGATGTCAAGTACTCAGCTTTTTCTGAAACTTGGTATTTGTGATGCTTACAAAGTTTTGGAGTGGCTCCCTTGTTTGAGAGGATCACAGATGAGTATCTCTTCCCCACTCTTAGCCCCATAATGACTTCCCATATTTTTTGTGTAGTGCTGGGTGTTGAACCCAGGGTCTCCTACATGCTAGGCAAGCACTCTTGCATTGAGCTGCATCCTCAGCCCCATAAATTTATATTAAAAAAAAAAAAACCTTTTTTATTTTAGTAGAACCTGTTGGAGCTCTTAACAGTTTCAGGCTGGAAGTGACAAGCTTGTCTAAGAGTAATAGCATTCAAATTGAATGTAGTAGGAAACAAACCCCTCAGATTTAGAGCCATTCCAGCTGATGGATTGTAACCATTGCTTGATAAAATATGCCAGCCTTACCAAATCATGAAATACTTCCTCTGCATTTTGTCAGTTCTCAGCTATTGAGGAACAAAGAATTAATCTATATGACCATATAGCTGTGTGCTGTGGATATAATATAAACAAGGACTCTGGAGTGGAATGCAGGTTATTCAAAATGAAGGGATGAAAGGCATTTCGAAGATGTCTTTTAAACTTGCTGTGTTCAGTCCCTTCAATTGTAGAACAAAGGAATTGGACTAAAAGAATTCTATCTTCTATAGATGAAGGGTTCCAGACATTTTATTAAAGGGTTAGACAGTAAGTATTTTGGTTTGTGGATCATGCTGTCTCTGCCTTAGTGTAACAGAAGAGATGTCTCTGGAGAAGGGTCCCAGGAGTTCCCAGAGGAGAGGGGGAATTCAATCCAGGACCTCTGGGCTTCTTGGCATATGTAGTGGAAAAGAATTTCAGCATGAGACAGACAAAGGCATAGACAGAGTTTATTTAGAAAGATAGATACAAATTGAAGGGAAAATGTGGGCTATTTTGAGAGTGAGAAGCCCCGCCTTTGGCTGGGAGTCCAACATTTATAGAAGGGCTGTATCAGGGACTGGACTGGAGGTGGAGCTGGGTAGAGCTGCACGATTTTGTGCCAGTTTTCCCTGGACTTGTTTAGCTCCCTCATTTTACAAGAGCCTGGGCTGTCTGTTGCTCAAGATTTACCACTGTGCTTTCTGCATCTCAGTGTATTGTTGGTGTTTCCTTTAAGATTCAGTATGAGGGGGGCGGGACAAGAGAAGAAAGGATTTTGGGATGATATAGAGGAAAATGGAACCGGAGGGGGTGGGGAAGGAAAAAGTAGATGGAGTCAGACAATATTACCCTATGTATATATAAGATTACATGAATCATGTGAATCTACATTGTATACGCACACACAAAAAAAATTCAGTATGTCTTCATTCTGAATCCCTATCTCAGTAGCATGACATAAACAAATGTGCATGATTATACATTTGTAAAAACAAATGTGCATGATTATACTTTTGTAAAATTTCATTTACAAAAATAAGCAATGGTATATATTGCTAACTTCTGTTAATGGATGCATTGCTTTCAGCTGTCCAAGTTTGTGATACTGTGATTTACTGCCATTTTTGAAATGCTGCTCATTTGAAATACATTTCTAGGGCTAATATAGATACTTCTTTTTGTTCAGGAAACATGATGAAAGTATTGAGAGGACATCAGAACTGGGTGTACAGTTGTGCATTCTCTCCTAACTCGTCTATGCTGTGTTCAGTTGGAGCCAGTAAAGCAGTATGTATCAAAGTTCTTGTACATTTATTGTGAATTGTATTATAATAATGTGTGCATAATCATTTTAAATCTAAGTAAGCTATTGAGTCTGTGCTCGGTGTCATCAATATCTTAAATGTTTTATTTCATGATGGGGAGAATTTGTATGAAGGAAATTAAATAAAGTTATTGATTGTGAGGTGAGAAGTTGGCTTGCTCTTAGAAATATTTATAAAATGAGGGGTATGTCAAGTTTATTTTTTGTGAGATTTAAGAAAGTTTATATGCGCTTGAAGAGATCTAGTTCATATGTTAAGGCATTCTCTTGCTAATTATTTTCTTCTCTGTTGTTCTATTTTTTTTGTCCAGTTTGCTGTTTTTAAAGTTTTGAGTCCCAGCTGGTCCTGGACATTTAACTGAAACAAAGTAACTTAGAAACATAACAACAAAAATAATAATAATAATAAAAACAGCACTCATGTATGTCCTGGTGAATTATAGAAGAAATGTGATATTGTCTGTCTCACGTAGCATACCTATAGAGCGTTTAAGTAACATGACTCTTCAGAAGGTTATGCTTATTTATAGTGATCTCTGTTTTAGTTGTTTACCAGCTCTGTTAGTATAGCTAAAGAGATCTTAATAATTAAGCTTCAGATATTTATGAAATGGTTGAAGTCCAGATACATGTGATGATCACAGTAGACCGAATTAATGGGGGGGTGGAGGCTAGTTAAAATGCATTTTGATTAGCCAAGAGGTTTGTTAAAATGATAGTTGCAAATTAGAGCAAAATACTCAGTTCTTTTAAAAAAAAATCATAGAAGAACAAAGCTAGATGTTGACATTGCTATTTTAGGCTGTGTGTTTTCCATATGCTTCTTGCTTTCCCTGTCACAGGTGGTGGCAGCAATATTGGTGTGATTGAGGTTATGCTGGCACCACTCGCACACAGGCGCACAATGGTGTTAGCTGGGCAGAAAGAGTGGCATCTCTGGCTACCGGGCTGGGGGCGACCTTTACCATAGGATGAAGTAACCTTGCATTCGGCTGCAAGGTGTACTGTACGTACACAGGTGCTGGTCGATGTCCACTTTCTGCTTTTCTTTCTTTCTTTTTTTTTTTTTTCTTTTTTTTCTTTTTTAAAGTAATTTCCCCCACAGTGAAATCCACTGACTCCTTCGAGTAAATTGATCTTCCAATTTGGTAGAAAAAGGAGTCTGACAAGTGAAACCAATTTAATGTAAAGTAATTGGCTTTCAGATGGTTTCTCTGTACTCTTTTTTGGAATTCTTTAAGGTGCTAGAAATACCTTAAGCTCTTAATCCAATTTAAAATCTGTACTTATTTTCCTTTGGAGTGATATCTTGTGTCTGTGCAGAAAAAAAAAAATAATAAATAGGATTGCTTTATTCCAAGAGGAGGAGAGATTGTCTTATTAGGATGTTATAAACCTCCAAACTTAAGTTTAATATGACAAACTGAAGTAAACATTAAAATCCTATTTAGAGCTATTCTGCACAGTCTAACTACCTATGTTTAACATCTAAAACTGTATGTGAACTTGTTCTTAAGTAATTTAACTGTTTTATATTGAATGGTAGTCGGTTTGGGGAAAGTAAGATTGGTTAATCTTAATTCACAGAAATGTTGTAATTGTATTATTTTCATAAAATAGCATTTTCATGTTGTAATGTGGTTTAACATCCTTATTTGCCAAAGAAATTTCATTTGGCTGTGAAAATTCTCTTTGCTTGCAGTATCTGTTTCTCTTCCTAGGCTCACGTTGGTGACCCAAGCCTATTGTAAACAAGTGATTATCTCAAAGGGAGATGCCAATGGAGTAACATTTGTTAACCTTACGTTTTCTGTCTGTATATTTTTTAAAAATTTGGTAGTTTCTGGAAAAAAAAAAA
The DNA here is from genome assembly GCA_020662805.1 of Glaucomys volans. Taxonomy (NCBI): domain Eukaryota; kingdom Metazoa; phylum Chordata; class Mammalia; order Rodentia; family Sciuridae; genus Glaucomys; species Glaucomys volans. The sequence goes on along the minus strand of JAJEJO010004956.1, from coordinate 47,988 downwards.
AAGAAAGGGGTTGGTAGTACTTAACCCTATTTATTTCTGTATATTTTAGTTAATTTCTTGAATTTCAAGAATAAATGAATTTCAGTATAACTTTGTGGTTAAATTGCATTGCCTTTATTTTATGCTTAGGCTTATTTTTTAAATTAACATTTAACAGAAACATTTGAAATAGAATTTGCATGTCTGCTTTAATTAACTTAAAAGACTGATTTTTTTTAAATCTATGACACTGAGCATATTCTTTAAATTACTCATAATTTAAAAATGCTTAATATAATTAAATTGAGCAGATTTAGTTTAAGATGTACACATTTTGTCCTCTGTGTGTCTGAATGAAGCTATAACATTTGCCTTTTTATTGCAGGTTTTCCTTTGGAATATGGATAAATATATCATGATCCGGAAACTAGAAGGCCATCACCATGATGTTGTAGCTTGTGACTTTTCTCCTGATGGAGCATTACTGGCTACTGCATCTTATGATACTCGAGTATATATCTGGGATCCATATAATGGAGACATTCTGATGGAATTTGGGTGGGTTCAGCATGAACTCTTTTAGTATGTAATTCATCAGTGGCTATCACTATAGCTTTTAAGAAGTTATATGGTCAGGCATGGTAGAGCACACCTGTAATCCCAGCAGCTTGGGAGGCTAAGGCTTTTGAACTCGTAGTTCAAAGCCAGCCTCAGCAAAAGGGAAGAGGTGCTAAGCAACTCAGTGAGACACGTCTCTAAATAAAATACAAAATAGGGCTGGGGTTGTGGCTCAGTGGCCAAGTGCCTCTGAGTTCAATCCCCAGTACCCCCCCTCAAAAGAAGTATGAATAATTAGAATTACTAACATATGAAATATAAAATTAATCTGTAATAAATTAAAATTTTACTATTGAGGGCTGGGGTTGTGGCTCAGTGGTAGAACGCTTGCCTAGCATGTATGAGGCACTGGGTTCGATTCTCAGCACCACATAAAAATAAATGAATAAAATAAAGGTCCATCAACATCAAAAAAATATTTTTAAAAAATCTTACTATTGAAACTTCTGAATAATGCAGAGCTTTTGATACAAATTCTAAAAATAAGTTTGGTAGCCAGTCGTGGTGGCACACGCCTATAATCCAAGCGACTCGGGAGGCTGAGTCAGGAGGATTGTGAGTTCAAAGCCAGACTCAGCAACTTAGCGAGGCCCTAAACAACTCAGTGAGACCCTGCCTCTAAATAAAATACAAAATAGGGCAGGGGATGTGGCTCAGTGGCCAAGTGCCTCTGAGTTCAATCCCTGGTTCAAAAAAAATAAGTTTGCCTCTCATGATATAGCTCTTCCTATTTAACAGTATCTAACTCCATAGAAATGATAATTACAGAATTTTTGTGTGAGGGAAAAACAGCTAAAACCAAAGTTGGACTTAATTGTGTTTTAAACCATGTTGTGGAAAAAAATATTAGTAATTCTTTCAGGTTCTCTTTCATTTAATTTGGTTATATCAGCTGTACTCAGTCTTCCGGGTTGTATTTATTAAGGCTACTTTAAACCTTAGATGTACCTTGTACCTTGGTAGTTTTGTTTTTGTAAGTGTCTCTGATATCCACTGAGAATACATATTTGACTTTTAGGCACCTGTTTCCCCCACCTACTCCAATATTTGCTGGAGGAGCAAATGACCGATGGGTACGAGCTGTGTCTTTTAGTCATGATGGACTGCATATTGCAAGCCTTGCTGATGATAAGTAAGCATGTGAATTACAGCTTTTCTTACTTATTACCTCTTAAAGATTTCCTTTCATTCATCTGCTTAATGAAAACACTCTTAAGTCATAAAACCTTTCTGCAGTTAGGGTTTTAAGGTCTAGACAAGACCTTAAGAGAGATTGGTGTGTCTTAAAGAATGTTGGTCATATTGTCTAAACATTACCTATGTAAACCAATGATAATGCATGCCTTTCCTGTGTTCCTTGTTTGACTGATGAGACAAACTAGGCAGATTTTTAATGAGCTTTTAGCCCAACTCACAGAGGTTTTTCTTAAAGTAATATAAAGGGTTAATAAAAAGGAAATTTCTAAAGTGAAATAGTAAATGAATAATTTGTGTCCACTGCTTTTGAGGTTAGAAGATGAAAGGGATGTGCTTCTTATTGATAAGCAGAAACTAGTCATGGCCATTCCATTTTTCTCATAGTTTATTCATGCAGAGTTCATGGATATAGTGTAGCATTGGGCAATTTGATCATATCATGTCATAAAGCTAATCATTATCTTTCCAGAATGTTAGGAAACAATGGCGGGAGTTTTTTCATTTACCAACAACCGTTGTTTTCATGTTTACTCAGATTCTGAATTTAGTTCTCTGCTATATTTATAGGCAAAATTTACCTGGGTGAAAAGGCTTTACTTAGAAAGACATTAAAACAGATTCTGATTATATTTAAAGTCTAAGAAAGTAAGGAGAAAAGCTTGTAATGTTGTAAACATTACGTCTGAATACTGGGATGGGAAGGCAACCATGCAGTGGAGTCTCTTTGGAATTGATCTAGATCACCGACTATTATATATCATAAAGTATTTTGTAAAGTAAGGTACTATTATTGCCCATTGGAGTGATTGTGTGTGTGTCGTGGGGTGGTTAGTTGGGACACAGTGGCATTTCTTTTAAAAGTTTTCTTTTTCCTTAAATTTTCTACTAGATACTCATTAGATAATTTATTTTCCTTCCAGAATGGTGAGATTCTGGAGAATTGATGAGGATTATCCAGTACAGATTGCACCTCTGAGCAATGGTCTTTGCTGTGCCTTTTCTACTGATGGCAGTGTTTTAGCTGCTGGGTAAATATGTATTTCTCTTTTCTTAAAGGCAAAGAAGGGCTGATGATGTGGCTCTTAGTGGTAAAGTGCTTTCCTAGCATGTGCAAGGCCTTGGGTTTGAGCCCCCAGTACCACCAAAAATAGGCTGGGCATAGTTTCACACACCTGTAATCCCAGTGACTGGGGAAGCTGAAGCAGGAGGACTGCAAGTTGAGGCCAGTCTTGGCAACTTATTGAGACCCTGACTCAAAAAAATAAAAAGGTCTGGAGATAAAGCTCAGTGGTAAAGTGCCCTTGGGTTCAATCCCAGGTACCACAAAAAAAGGGGGGCTGGGCAAGCTAAGGTCACTTTTAGATAAAGCAGCCAGTAGTTTATTGTTAGTAAATCTCCTGTAAATGCTCTTTACACTACTCTTATTGCCTTGTCATTAAGTACATCATTAGTTGGTTCTTAAGTAGGTTTTAAGGTGTCATTTGTCATATATGTATAGTCTTGAATGATAGTTATTTGAACTCCAGGGACATTTCAGTAAATACTTGGTGACTGAATTTGTGCTTTTTTTGTTTGTTTGTTTCTGTTTAGGACACATGATGGAAGTGTATATTTTTGGGCTACGCCAAGGCAAGTTCCTAGCCTTCAACATTTATGTCGAATGTCAATGCGAAGAGTGATGACCACACAAGAAGTCCAGGAGCTGCCAATTCCTTCCAAAGTTTTGGAGTTTCTCTCCTATCGTATTTAGTGACTCTGCCTTTCCTAGTAGTAAGACTTTGCAGAATATACTTTACAAACCTCAAGCTTTACTGACTTCAAGTGTCTGTTTTTAAAGGTTTGAAAGAATTATTTAATTTGATACATTATGTGCATTTTATGTACATTTATGTACATTTTCATCAGTTGAGCTCTAAAATATTATTTATAGACTGTAGGAGAAATTTCTGAACATATGTGTAAATTTTTTAAGAGTAACTGTGAAAACATATACAGACATGTATATATTTAGACATAAGCTGCTATGTGTTAAACGGACCGGACCCTTCCTTCGCTTTTCTAATTTTTAGTTCTGACCTGTAAATATTGCTTCTTTAGAGCCACAATAAGTATTTTCACTGTAAAGTATAATATTTTTTTTTGAAACATCAAGTTAGATGGTGAATTTCGACTTAAGAAGGCTGAATTTGCCTCATACAAAATGAATTTGGTTGGGAGTTGGGATGTGTGTTTATTTCAGACTGACCTGCAAGTGAAACAGGTTTTGTATATGGAAAAGGATTTTGTTTTCCTTAGGGATGGTATCTGAGAAGAGGAGTTTGAATGTGACACTATTTTAAAAAAGAAGAATAAGAAAGAAAAAAGAGCCAGGATTTAACTTTAAAAAGGGTATCTTTCTTTTTCTCCCCTAAATACTGCTGTGAGCCTTAATGTAAAAAAACAGCTTGCCACCTTACCCCTGTGCTATAGAGAATTATACATTTTAGTCATTTTGAAATATCCCTCTACTGTATTATTGGTAAATACTTTATTTGTACTAAGGGACAACTGTTTTAAGACCAATGTATTTTTTTTTTTTAATATTCTGTGTTTCTGCAGAGGATGATATTGGTGACTTGCCAAAGAGAAGCAATACAGTATATCTGCTTTTACCTTCTGGTATTTATCTTATCTGCAGATATTAAGATTATATGCATTACATAAAATGCTTGATTATATATTTTTGTTGAGTTTTTTTTTTTTTTTTTAATTAAAGACTTGAAAAACAGTATGTTGCGAATGTTTCTTAAATATGTTGGAAGGGTTTGTTTCCATTGAAGATTGATAAAGCAGCACAAGCAAATCAAGCTGAAAGGGGATACAGAAATAGTACAAGACTAGGGCATCGCTTTGTTGATTTTGAGATGGGGTCTCACTGCGAGGCCCAGGCTGTTCTTGAACTTGAGAACTCAAGTGATTCTGCCTTAGCCTCCTAGTGCTGGTGCTGCAGCTGTGGGTATGCACAGCTTTGGGTATTGCTTTAGAGTTAATTCAGTGCCTCATGAGTGTGACAATTTTCACATTGTTTTGTTTTAGGAAAACTTGTGGTAATACTTATTTTCAAAGCATAGAAAAGCTCTTGAGCAAAGGAAAATAACTACTAAGGAAAAGAAAAATGTGATCTTTTAGGGGAACTAACAGGCTTATAGGAAATCTGTCTGCTTGAAGTAGATAAAAGTCTAGTAGTCTGGGTCTTTTGAGAAGGTGAAAAAAAAAGAGAAAAACTTTATTAGCTGTACATGATAAAGACTTGATTGTTTCCACTGAAAACTTGGGAACAACGTACAGTTCTGTTAGCAGATTTAAAAAAATTATATAGCGGGTTATGAATTTGAAAGCCAGGAGAAAAATCTGGCCAAGTAACTTCTTGAATGTTATTTTTATTTTGCAAAGAAAGCACCAAAGGTATTTTATCTTTCAACCTCTTGTGACTTTAAAAAAAATTTTACTTTATAATGTATCTGCTTTATAATTTTAAAAGAAGATACCATTACTTATTCTCCATAGCATTATTTACTTTCAACACCAACATACCTAATCAAGTAAAGATACTTGATTGGAAGATACATTCTGTTTAAGATGACCATAGTTGTTTGCAACTGAATTAAACTACTTCCTACAGCAACATATTCAGTCATTTGGTCAGAAGATATATTCCTTTTGAGATGTCCATAATTCTAATTTTTTTTGTGAAAACAATAGTGCCAATATGAAAGTAAGATTGCAGAATATATAAGTTAATAGAAACATGCTTGAATTTTCATTTCCTTATGGGAAGAAGGTACAGGATAATAATACTTTATATTAAGGAAGATGTGGTTGGGTTCTTGACTTGGGTCAGATTCTAGCTGCATGATTTTAAATCGTTTCTCTTATATTCTTTGCCACAAGTATGTTATTTGAACAGGCAAGATATCATTTATGTTCAGATTTGGTTTCCTGTTTTAGTACCTGATACTGTGCATTTGAATGTAGGAAAATGTCTCTTGTACTCAGCAGCCCAGCTACCCTTCAATGAAATCACCTTAAGACCTATAATTTGATCTTAGGTTGCTAAATTTCAAGTTGATGATCCTTGAAATTCCCTGCCTGTTTGTGATTGAGATAAAGTTGGATTCAACTGGTTTGCACTGCCCTCAGGACAGTGAGGCTGAAAAAGGCTAGAAGACACTAGCATATTTCCTGGCTGAGGCAGTGACAGAGGCAGAGAACTTGGATGTCATCCAGTCAGCACAAGGATAAGAAAAAATATAAAGCATGAGAAGTTAAACATTGTCTCATGAGCCAGAAACCACAGTGAATCCAGCTTCCATCTTCAGAATGAAGATTTGTTGGGGGCATTTTATCGAGTAAGTTCTCATCAGATTCTGGCCTAAGTTCATTTTAACTATAAAATGTATAGATTTTATAAAAAGTATTATAGTAAGTTACATAGGAGTTTATTATTGTATGTCAGTGATAAAATCAGATAAAGTGTCACTTGGAGAATACTGGATTTTTTGTTTTTAAATCCTTTCTTCCTCAGGCTGGGGTTGTGACTCAGTAGTAGAGAGCTTGCCTAGCATGTGTGAGGCACTGGGTTCAATTCTCAGCACCACATACAAATAAATAAAATAAAATATCCTTCAACAACTAAAAAAATTTTTTTTAAATCCTTTCCTCTCAGAAAGAAATTATTGGCAGCAAACTCCTGAAGAAATGCTCATCATAACCTAGGCCTGTGTTTATGTAAGGTATTTGGAAGGAAGGAGTGACGATTAAACTGCCCTTTGCTCAGTAAAACTTGCTTTTAACCAAATGCAAAAATCTGGTCTGAACCAGGCATAAACTAGTATATAGTTGGGTAGTTTTGTATGGTTGTCATTTGACATTTATACAGGTTAACAGTTACGGAATCAGAAAAGGATCGATGTAACTGAAATTGGGGAAGGAAAAATGGTTTAGTTTTGTTAACTCCATTATTTACTACTGTTAGAGACCACAATTGGGATTATTGTTTAATGGCAGAAGTCAGGAATTTTCTCCACTATAGTCCCACGGAGAAGCTGCTGTTCTGGTTGGAAGGTAAACCCTGGGCTTTTGTTAGGAAACGCTATAATATAGTATTGTCTGTCACTTTCTGTAGTAACTGTTTTAAGGGAGACTGGAATACTGTGACTCTTTAAAAATTGTTCTTCCAAAATAGTGTTAAACTAGGACCAGGCATGATGGCATATACCTGTAATCTCAGCAGCTCTGGAGGCTGAGGCAGGAGGATTGCGAGTTCAAAGGCAGCTTCAGCAATTTAGGGAGGCCCTAAGCAACTCAGCAAGACCCTATCTCAAAATTTATAAAAAAGGCTGGGGATGTAGCTCAAAGTGTAAACTTCTGTCTGGGTTGTACAGACAGTTGCTGGGTAGATTTCCTTGTAGAAGTATTTTTCATGTAAAATCGTGATGGCCTTTTTAAAAGTTTGTGGTTCTAGCCGGGCATGGTGGCGCACGCCTGTAATCCAAGCAATTTGGGAGGCTGAGTCAGGAGGATCGCGAGTTCAAAGCCTCAGCAACTTAGCGAGGCCCTAAGCAACTCAGTTAGACCCTATCTCTAAATAAAATACAAAAATAGGGCTGGGGATGTGGCTTAGTGGCCGAGTGTCCCTGAGTTTAATCCCTGGTTCAAAAAAAAAAAAGTTTGTGGTTCTCACAAAGCCTAACCTCTTGGGCTTATTTATTTTTGTGACAATAAGTATCCCATTTTGATTCTGACAAGGCTCTCATCTGTTTCTCCTTATTTGCTTTTTTAAATATTATTTGAAATTTATTTGTAATTTTCCTGCTGGCTTTTTGGATTTTTTTTCATTATACTTAAAGTGGCTGCCCTAGTATTAAAAACATAGGGGCTGGGATTATGGATCAGTGGTAGAGTGCTTGCCTAGCATGCATGTGTGAGGCCCAGGGTTTGATTCTTAGCATCACATAAAAATAAAGGTTCATCAACAACTAATAAAAATATTAAAATATCAACTTTTCAGAGTTCACTGAGGGTTGTCAATGTATTACTGCACATAAATATAGAAAGTTTGCAAACTAAAAAAAATAGAAATCTAGTGTAAGTCAGGAAATAAGAGATGAAGTGGCTACTCCCTAATAAATTTGTTTATGCTTTCCAATTGTTGATTAATAAGGAAATGTGGCCAGTGCAGTGGTGCACAACTGTAATCCTAGCAACTCAGGAGGCTGAGGTAGGATCATAAGTTGGAGGCCAGCTTCAGCAATTTAGCCAAGACCCTGTCTCAAAAAATTTTAAAAAGGCTAGGGATATAGCTCAGTTGGTAGAGTGCTTTCCTCACAAGCACAAGGCCCTAGGTTCAATCCCCACCACTGCACCAAAAAAAAAATTTTTTTTTTCCTTAAAAATTATGCAAGAGAATAAGGATGGAGAATATTAAAAGATGTGGAGAAAGATGATATAAAACAGCCAGGAATGAGGCTAATATAAAATGGAAATCATAAAGACATATTTGCACTAAGCCAAATATTTGACTGTACACAAAATGGGAAACCCAATAAAATTGTTTGGTTTGTAGTCTCCATCTCCTAGCAGTTGAGGGAAAAGACAGTTAAAGTTTACTATGTTACAAATGAATGTTCACTCCATCATTTATATGTTGAAACTAATTCCTTATGTGTTGCTGTTAGGAGGTGGGGACTTTGGAAAGTGATTAAGTCCTAAGCCTTCGTCCTGGGATTAATGCACTATGAAAAGGATTTCACTATAGAAGGATTACATTGGTGCACATCTATAATCCCAGATAACTTGGAAGGGTGAAGCAGGAGGATCGCAAGTTCAAAGCCAGCCTCAGCAACTTAGCAAGACACCATATAGAAGAAAAATAAAACAGGCTGGGGATGTGGTTTAGTAGTTAAGTGCCCTTTTGATTCAATTTCCAGTACCAAAAAAAAGGGGGTGAGGGGCATTTCAGAGAACTCTACCTCTTTTTTATCTGCAGTGAAGATAAAATTAGATGAGGACAGAAGAGGACCCTCACAAAGCTGGGCTTATTCATGCCTGTAACCCCAGCTACTCAGTTGGCTGAGGCCAAAAGACTGAGTTCAAGGCCAGCTTGGGCAACTTAGAACTTAGTGGTAGGTCAGCGGTAGAGTGCTTACTTAGCATGTGTGAGCTACTGGGTTTGATCACCAATACTGAAAAAAACAACAGAAAATACCCCAACCATTTTGGCACCCTAACCTCATACTTCAGACCTCCACAACTGAACATTTCTGATGTTTATAAGCCAACCAGCCTGTGGTGCTTTGTAACAACAATTCAAACACAATCCCTCTACAGGGCTAGCAGGTATGCCTCCTTAGATGTAAGCTGGGCTGAAGCACCGAAACCCACTTCTGTATGTTTCATACCAATCTCTTCACCTCTAAGAAGTTTAACATCACTTGGCAGGAATTGACAGTTTCAGGTTCCCTCTTGGATGATATCAGTGGAACTCAGGAGAATGAGCAGACAAGACCCTTGGCCTACTGTGTTGAGGGGGTCTGCAGACAGCACCTGGAAAACAGGACCAGGAACTCTCCAAATCAAAGGTTGTTCCTGTCTTCCCCTGTTGCATACCAGTCTGTTTCACATGTTTTACTCAAGTTTCATGATATGCCCAATTCTTGTATTCGAATTGATGAACCAATATCTGAAAGGCCTCCTTTCAGTGGTCATACATAAGCCAACCCAGCCCTAAGTAGTCTTGCCCCTTTCTTGAATTCCATCAGAGTCCTTTCCACACCACTTCCTTGGCCTTTCAAATATGTCCTATGGCTAGTTAATCATTCTCAGGTATCGATGCCTCATTTAGAAGGCAAATTCCTTGCAGGTGAGGGCATCCCACAGTCTCCTACAGAGCTCTGTCCTTGACTGGTATTTGAGTCACAGTGACTGACTATTGCTGTGAGGCTTTGGCTATGGACGAATCAGAGTGAAAAACTCCCTCTTGGTCCAGATTCTGAGCCTCTGCCCTGGCAGTGGCTGCTCTACCCTGGATTCCTGCCATGGAGAGATGAAAGACCAGCCTCTGGTCAACAGGCATGGAAGTACCCCTAAGTTGGGGAGTTGATAAGAGAGGCCCCAGGCACACTTGCCCAGCTTGTTCCGGGTGAAAAAGCAGTTTCCTAAGACTGTCTGGGTCACACTGCTCAACACCTGGCAAAGACCCAACCTTCTGGGCTTGGCCCCATCTGGCCTCAGATCAGGAGGATGTTCATATAGCAGGTTGGCTCAGTTCCTTGTCCCAGGAAATGCAGCCCAGAGGACACTGCAGAGGTGATGGCAGAGATTGCATTCCCAAGAGAAACTGGTGCTTGCTAGCTTGGCTGCTTAGCAGCTTGTAAGTTTTACAATCTCAATGTAAGAATGCCTCCCTGACATGAGTCATGTTTAGCTTTTATTTTCTATCTGCACAGTGCTGGGTGTGTGGCAGGCACTTGACATTTGCTATTACCATTTCTTGAGCACTGATCATGTGCTCATCACTACTTCTGGTGCTTCTTAACAACCTTTTGAAATAATAGTATTATCTTATAGCTTTGGGAATTCAGAGACCAACTCATTCTTTAGGTGAAACAGGTAAGAGATGATGGTACCCTAGCTGGGCACAGTGGCACATGCCCGTAATCCCTGTGGCTTGGGAGGCTGAGGTAGGAGGATCTTGAGTTCAAAGCCAGTGTCAGCAAAAGTGAGGCACTAAGTAACTCAGTGAGACCCCATCTTTAATAAACTATAAAAAAGGACTGGGGATGTGGCCCAGGGTTGAGCCCCACACCCCCCAACAAAAAAAAGAGATGATGGAACCCTGTTTCTCTCCAAAATGGCTATGGATGGGTTCTAGAGTTTAGGGAAAGAACTCAGTCAACATTAGTTAAAATGAATCCCTGCCTGTGTCTTTGCCAACCCTCTGGGGCCAGCTGTGATGTCAGGCTAACCCTTTCCAACACACCCTATTTTCACTGAATTGTGGAAAAAACAAAAGGAGTGACTCCAAATATAATTTAGCAATTGAAATACACACAGACATAATAGGGACTATTGTGCCTGTCTTTGCCCACTGCCTAGAGAGATGGGGCTGGAAACTGGATTTTTCCTCCATACTGCTTGCACGAGAACCTTTCTCAAAATAGGTCATTTTTATTGCCCATGTGACAAATCCAACTCAAACAGGCTGTAGCAGGATGCAGCAAAGCAGTCAGGGGAGATGAGAAAGTCAGCTGACTTTGCAGCTGCTGGCAGTCAGGGTTAACACCAGGTCAGGTTACATGTAATATGAGCAACTTCTACCAGCTGTGCGGGGAAAGGTGGGTCTCACCTGCCTGGGGAGGACCAAGTAGGAGTATCAGCCCCCAGGGCTGGCACTGGGTGAGTCCTAGAGGCCAGACTGGATAGGAATGGAAAAGTTACCCAGGTCAACTGACAATGCCATCTAAGGAACAGGGAGAATTCGGAGCCAGGAAGGGCCTGGCTCAGAAAGTAAAGCTCAAGTCCACATTTCACTGATTAAAAGTTATACTTCAGCCAACCATGGTGGCACGCGCGTGCGCGCGCGCACACACACACACACACACACACACACACACCTGTAGTCCCAGCAATTTCAGAGACTGAGGCTGGAGAATCGCAAGTTCAAGGCTAGCCTCAGCAACTTAGTGAGACCCTGTCTCAAAAAAAAAAAAAAAAAAAGAATCTTTTGAATTATCTTAATGATTTTGAATTATTTACTGTGGGACAGATAAAAATCAGTAGTATCTAGGGTTTATGAAATACAAAGTCAGTGGAATTTGCATACATTTAGAAAGTCAGCAGGATGTTATAAAATGTCAGGAGTAGTAGCCCAAAAAAGCACTTAGAACAGGGCCTAGCCTAAGCATGGGAGGGAGCTGTTACTAATTTGTCTAAATGATCACATCTCCAAAGCAACACAGGCTTTGGTTGGGTGTTTATGATTATCTCATCGTCTACACAAATTTGAGGCAAAAATCATAATTTGTTTTTTACTGTGTTGAGCAGTTGTTTTCTTTAGTGCTCCTCCACCCCAAACAAATGCTAAAGACCTTAAAAACTGCCACACTCCACTCTGGGCCTCTTGTGAGCATTAGATGATCAGGGAGTGATGAGAGGGGAGGAGAGAAGTAGATAGAAACCCAGTTCGGCTTCCTGTTCCCAAGACAAGCCTTGGAGCCCAGAGGAGGAGCCTCTTTCCACAGCAAGCCTGCCAGGGCTGGGGAGGCTGCAGCTTAGGGTGGGTGGAGGTTTAGCTAGAAACAGTACTTGGGTCAACTCCCTGAAATGGGCTGAAGATACAAAATTTAGGGGTCCCTTGGGTATGGGCAGATTGAGGCTCAAAATCCCCTTTTGGGTTTTGATTCTCAGTCTGCCTGGCAGTGGCTGCTCTACCCGGCTTCCTTGGCATCCTGTGCCACCCTGTATCCCAGCACTGGTCTTCCGTTCATTCACTTGTCGTGTGTGCATTCATTCAGTCACCACGCAGCAACTGAGCACTTGCCTATGCCAGACTGTGCTGGGTGCAGGGAATGCCAAGACTGTTCCTGGTTTTCAAGAGTTCCAGTACAGGACACAGACAACCCTTGAGCAGCGAAGGAAAGGACAACCTCAAAGCTGCTATGATGGGCCACATGCGGGGTCACTAATCACAGAACCGACAGAGCCTGCAGTGGAGCTGGTAGGTGTGCATCCCAGCTCTCCACTTAACTTGCATGGAACCTTGGACAAGGGACTGCACTCTCTGAGCCTGTTTGTGTGGCTGTAAAATGAGGGTGATAAACATCCTTAAGGAGTTGTTAGGAGGATTGGGCCTTCATATTTCTCACACTGGAGTCAGGCCTGACAGCACAATTTTAAGTGTTGTTTTGCTTTTTAGCCTGCAAGTTCTTGGTATGGCACTGGGGTTCTGTACCCACTCCACCCCAACTCACAGCCCCCATCCCTGCCACAGTGAGTGTGTCCCATGACCCTCACCAGTGAATGGAGGACTAACAAGGGACCCCAAGTGAGCTAAGGCCAGTGTTGACCATCACAATGACTGTGGGACTTCTGAAAACACACTGACAGGTCCCTTCTCTGGAGGTTTGGAACAGCAACACAGACCACACAGAGAACTGCTGGAGAACCGCCTATCTGATTTGCAACTCTTAATGTTACTGACGTCAATCAGCTTGGCCAAGGCAGGACAGAAGTCAGCAGCAGAGCCCAGGGAGGGAAGCAGAGCTGCTGTTTTGTTTCAATCCTTTTGTTGGAACTACTGCTCCAGCAGTCCCTACAACACATGGGACCCTCAAAAGGAGGGAGACCACAGCAGAAAGCACAAGAATGGGCTGGGTTGTAGCTCAGTGGTGGAGCACTTGCCGAGCACACATGAGGCACTGGGTTGGATTCTCAGCACTGCATCGGCACCAGGAGACCTATTCTTAACTCTTAGAGAGATAACCTTTTGATGCTCTCTCCCCAGAGGAAAACATGCACTTCAAATTTTGTATTTGTTTTCCCAATGTTAGATATAACCTCTTGGTATCCACTCTTGCTGATGCTGTCCCCCTAGGTCTTTGTCCACTTTGTACCTTAAAATGCAAAGTGGACCCAGGCTGGACTTCTTTAAATGTCTACCTTCCTGGGCCCTGCCCAATCTATCTAACCCACTCAGAATTGAGGTCTTCTTCACTGGCCTCTCTCCCTATTTTTTTTTTTTTTCCCTTTTGTGGTATTGGGGATTGAACCAAGAGGTACTCGGCCACTGAGCCACATTCCCACCCCTATTTTGTATTTGATTTAGAGACAGGGTCTCACTGAGTTGCTTAGGCACTCGCTAAGTTGCTGAGGCTGGCTTTGAACTCGCGATCCTCCTGCCTCAGCCTCCCAAGTGCTGGGATTACAGGCGTGCGCCACCATGCCCGGCTCAAATTTTTAATAAAGTCATTATTGTTAGGGATAGACTCAGTGGTAGAGTGCTTGCCTAGCATGCACCAGGACTTGGGTTCCATCCCCAGCACTGCAAAATATTACTACTATGACCAAGCAGTAGAAGCCCCTAATAGGACAGAGGATTGGCAGACATGGCTCACATTATGAAGGTTGTTTGCAAAGACCAAGTCAGGAAAGTAGTGGCTAAGGAAGGAAGGGAGGAGACTAAGGGGTCCAGAAAGAGGTATTGTGGCTGTTTAGCATTGACAGTTTTTATGTACATGATAATCACTGAATAAAACATTCTGAAAATAACACGTGCTGATTATAAATAGCAATACTATGTAGCAAACAGACAAAGTATTATAATGTTCTCCCTGTTCTCCCTGCCTCTTGCCTTGCCTCTCTGCTACATTCTTTCTCACACCGCTGACAAGCAAAAACTAACTTGATAACTGCCCTGGCAGTTAGGCTGAGGCAGGAGGATCACAAGTTTGAGGTCAGCCTCAGCAATTTAGTGAGACCCCGTCTCAAAATAAAAAATAAAAAGGGTTTGGGGATGTAGCTCAGTGGTGGAGCAACATTAGGTTCATCCCCAGTCCTGGTGGGGTCCAGGGTGGGTGGGTGGAGGTGACAATTTTAGAAAAAGAGGGGGCTGGGGATGTAGCTCAGTTGGTAGAGTGCCTGCCGCGCAAGCACAAGGCCCTGGGTTCAATCCCCAGCACCGCAAAAAAAAAAAAAAAAGAAAAGAAAAGAAAAAGAAATGTCATCCCAGGATACCTCCAAAGAGGAAGAAGCTGAGAGGAGACTGGATGGGCTTGGGTGGGCATGGGAGGCAGGTGGCCATTGCAGGCTGTGATAGGAACACAGATCCTGGTCCCAAGATGTGTGTGGGGGTGGGGAGAATGAAGACCACCCGGTGGGAGCCAGTCAGAAAGGTGAGGAGGCATTCGATCACCAGGGACTCTCGTGCCAGGAATGCGGCGTTTCAGTTCCAATTCAGACAGCTGAACTTGAGACATGACAGGAAGACCTGACTTGGGGATCTGCCCAGGCAAGCCCAGACCCAGGGTCCTGAGATGACACATTCTGAACTCATGTGACCAGATTTCACTTGAAACTGGCTGTTGGGGTGTTCCACACCTACTCAGTGCCTGGCCCAGGAACTGGCATTTGGTAGGGACGCCTCAGATATTGGTCACACGAAGGAGCAGGGAGTAAAACAGGATGCCTTTTGGGCTCACCTTCTGCCATTGGCTTGTGCTGCCAGCCAGCAAACTAGGCCACACGCTTGACCCAGTTTTCCCCGAGTGGCCTGCCAAGCCCAGGAGAAGCAGCTGCGTCCGGAGCCAGCTTCCAGGGTGACTCAGAGGCGCTTCTCTGCAGCCGCCTTGAAGCACGGCCCTTGCCAGGCTGCGACTCATCTCCAGGTGGAGAAAGGGGCCTTTGTGGGGCCGCGGGAGCTGGCGTCCGCTGGGCAGCACCGCCCCCAGGTGGCCGCCGGGGGGGCGGAGCGCCTGGGAAGGCAGTCGGGTGGCCTCGCCCGACTCCCGCCTGCAGCTGGCGGACTGCAGGCTGCAGCGCCCTCCCCGGGCCGGCGTCCTCCCTGGAAAGCGGGCGGAGTCGCCCACCCCCCACACAACAGTGGCACTGGAGCTTTGCCCTGGGCCAGGCCTTGACAAAGGATGGGATTGTTTCTCCGGCCGCCTCCCAGTGCCGGGCCTCCCAGCCGCGAGCACCCTGACCCCGGCTCCCCGTGGCGCGGCCTCCAGCTGCGGGAGTTCTTGGCTTTCCTACTGAAGTCCGGGTTTATGGCCCTGCCTTCTGCGTCCCCAAAACTGTGTCTACCGCTTCTTTTAAAAACAGATGTGAAGAACATCTGTCTTTCTCCTCCTGTGAGCTGCCTATTCTTATCTGTAGTCTGCTCTTCTATATTATTATTTTTTCTCTCTCACTGATTTATCGAACCCCTTAAAATGTCAAGTCTTTCTTATGTGTTGCACATGTGTTGCTAAGTTTAGATTTACCTTCTGATTTTGTTTTTGGTGATTTTTCACACACACACACACACACACACACGACATTTTTATGTGGTGTGACACTTTGATGTTCTCCTTTATTCTTTCTCCCTTTTAGCTGTAGGATTATTCCTGAGTATCAAACATTCCCCTAAATGTTTTAGATTCTATTTTTTTTCTTCTCTTCCTCCCTCTTCTTCCAACTTTTTCTATTTAGCTTTTAGACCCGTCTGAAATTTATTTTGATGTAAGGTGTAAGATAAAGATCTAAACAGTCGGGTTAGTCAAATCCCCAATACAGCCATCCCTCAGTGTCCTTGAGGGTATTGTTTCCAACCCCCTCAGGTGCCAAAATCTGGGGATGTTCAAGACCCAACATGTTAAATCCTCTGTAGATCACTCACAATACCTGACACAAGGCAAATGCTATGTGGACAGTTGTTTACTGTATTGTGTAGGAAATACTGACAAGAAAAAGTCTTCACATGTTTGGTACAGATGAAAGTTTCTGGAGACAAGTATTTCCCATCTCCATTGATTGAATCTGTGGAGGTGGAACCTGGAGATATTTAGGGCCCACTGTGCCAATGTTCAACCTTTCAATTTTAGTAGAATATTTTCTCACCGGTTTGAAATGCCACCTTGACTGTACACTAAATGCTTAGGCCTCTTTCTGACCAGGTCCCTGATCTTATCCATTCAGACAAAGGGTATGGACTTCTTTAAAAAAAAAAAAAAAAAAAATCAACATATTAGACCCCTCATCATGGACTAAGGACATTGGTTTACATTCACATTCTTTTTTTTTTTTTTTTTTTTTGGTACTGGGGAACGAGCCCAGGGTTGCTTACCCACTGAACCACATACCCAACCTTTTTTATGTTTTATTTTGAGACAGGATCTCCCTAAGTTGCTCAGGGCCTTGCTGAGTTGCTGAGGCTGGCCTTGAACTCGTCTCAGCCTCCAGAGTCTTTGGGATTACAAGCATGTGCCACCATCTCAGCTCACATTCTTCTTTTTCTTTCCTTTTCTTTTCTTTGGCACTGAGGATTGAACCCAGGGGCATTTTACCTCTGAGCTACATCTCTAATCCTCTTTTTTTTGTTTTTGTTTTTGTTTTTTGGATGCAGAAGGTTATTCAACATCTCTAGCAAAATATAAAAGTACACAAAATATGCTTATTTCTAACAATGGTGTTAGTATTTTTTAAAAAATATTTAACATTTGGCAAAATGTCAATATCTTTCCGACCTAAAAAGAATTAATATTTATTACATCTGTTACCCATTTGTGTGTTTCTGTGATTGTCTAGTCATGTCCTTTGCTTGTTTATCTAATGGCATTTATATTTTTGTATTGACATGGAAAAGGAATTTATTAAAGCTATGAAATATGTTTTCTCTCAGATATGATAAAAGCAAATTCTCCCAATTTGTTTTTGCAATTAAATTTGCTTCATTTTCAAAAATTCTTCAGTTTTTAAAAATTTGTTCATTTTAGTTATACATGATAGTAGAATGAATTTTGACTTAAACAAACATGGAGTATAATTTCCCATTTTTGTGGTTGTACATGATGTGGAGTTACACTGGTCATGTATTCATATAAGAACATAACAAAGTTATGTCCAATTCATTCTACTGTCTTTCCTATTACCATTTCTCCTCCCTTCCCTTCATTCCTTTTGTCTAATCCAGTGAACTTCTATTCTTCTCTCCCTGCAGCTTATTGTGAGTCAGCATCTCCATATGAGAAACAACATTTGACCTTTGGTTTTTTGGAATTGGCTTATTTCACTTAGCATGATAGTCTCCAGTTCCATTCATTTACTGGCAAGTGTCATAATTTCATTGTTTTTATAGCTGAGTAATATTCTCATGTGTAGATGTATCACATTTTCTTTATCCATTCATCTGTTGAAGGTTGGTTTCATAGCTTAGCTATTGTGAATTGAGCTACTATAAACTGATGTGGCTGTGTCACTGTAATATGTTGATTTTAAGTCCTTTGGGTATATACAGAGGAGTGGATAACGGGGTCAAATTGTGGTTTCATTTCAAGTTTTCTGTGGAATCTCCATGCTGCTTTCCAGGGTGGTTGCACCAATTTTCAGTCCCACCAGCAATGTATGAGTGTACCTTTTCCCCCACATCCTTGCCAACATTCGTTGTTACTTGTGTTCTTGATAATTGCCATTCTGAGTGGAGTGAGATGAAATCTCAGTGTAGTTTTAATTTGCATTTCTCTAATTGCTAGAGATGTTGAACACTTTTTCATGTCTTTGTTGATCGATTGTATATCTTCTGTGAAGTGTCTGTTCAGTTTCTTAGCCCATTTAATGGTTGGGGATTTTTTTTTTTTTTTGGTGTTAAGTTTTTTGAGTTCTTTGTATATCCTAGAGATTGATGCTCTATCTGAGGTGCATGTGGTAAAGATTTTCTCCCATTCTATAGGCTCTCTCTTCATGATCTTCATTTTTTTTTCTTCGCTGTGAAGAAGCTTTTTAATTTGATACCATCCCATTTATTAATCCTTGATTTTACTTCTTGCCCTTTAGGAATCTTGCTGAGGAATTCGGTTGCTAAGCTGACATGATGGAGAGTTGGGCCTGCTTTTTCTTCTAGTAGGTGCAGGTCTCATGCCTAGGTCACTGATCTACTTTGAGTTAAGTTTTGTGCAGGGTGAGAGATAGGAGTCTAATTTCATTTTGCTACATATGAATTTCCAGGTTTCCCAGCACCACTTGTTGAAGAGGCTGTCTTTTCTCCAATTTGAAAGACAAATACCATCTCATTGTGCTCTTACTCTTCATTTCTTTATTATTTATTGAATTTTCAATGACCATTTGTAAAACACCTGTATATAAATTTATTGTAAAGTGTGCATGTCACATAAACAACAAAAACTTACTAAGGCCAGGCATGGTGGTGCATACCTGTAATCCCAGTGACTCAGGAAGCTGAGGCAGGAGGATCACAAGTTCAAAGCCAGTCTCAGCAACTTAGGGAGAACCTGTCTCAAAATAAGAAATAAAAAGGACTGGGGATATAGGTTGGTGGTAAAGGACCTCTGGGTTCAATCCCCTGTACCAAAAACAAATAAACAAAACCCTCAAAAAACTTACTAAGAGGCATTAACTCAGATTTGGATAAATGGAGAGACTTGTACTGTTCCCCAATGGAATTAACTCAATAGTGAAAAGATGAGGGGACTGACCAAGTAAATATATAGATTTTGTGAAATTCTAACAAAAACTCCACTTGGATATTTTGGGGGAATTTTACACAGTGAATCTACAGGTCATAGGCAAGTGGGGCCAAGAACTCTGAAAAAATGGTGACTGAACCAAGTGGCCTGACCAAGGAGAAAGGTGGAGAAGGTTGCAGGGTATGTCTGGGGGCAATGGAGACTAATCAGAACATTCAGTAATTCTGCCTTGGGACACTAAATCTAAAAAAATAAACTACCAGATGCACAAATATTTCTTTACAGGGATATTGATTGCAGTGCTAGGTACTATTAAGGAAAAAAAAAAAAAAAGGCCAAGGACCGGGATGTTACTCTGTGGTAGAGTGCTTGCTTAGCATGCATGGGACCCTGGGCTCAATCCCCAGCACCAAAACCAGGCAAAAAACAAAAACCCAGGCAGAGTGGTGGTGGCACTTGCTTGGAATTCCAGTAACTTTGGAGGCTGAGGCAGGAGAATTCTAAGTTTGAGGCCAGCCTCAGCAATTTCACAAGGCTCTAAACAACTTAGGGAGACCCTTTGGGAGATGTTTCACTTCAGCCAGGCACTGTGACTCCCTTATCTATTGCTGTGCATCCAAATTAGGGGCTTAAAACAAATAATGGCAGGGCTGGGGATGTAGCTCAGTTGGTAGAGTGCCTGCCTTGCATGCACAAGGCCCTGGGTTCAATCCCCAGCACTGCAAAAAAAAAACCCAAAAAACAAAAAAAAACAAATAATGTCAAGCCAGGAACTATGGTGCGAGCCTGTAGTCTTACCTACTTGGAGTTTTTGCAGTGGGAGGCTCCCTTAAACGGATGAGTGGTCCTCCGCTCTGCATGGCACTGGCTGAGGTGGTGCCTGTGTCATTCACCAGTCTGACTGGGTACAGGCATTCAAGAAGATCTCTCACTAGCCTGGCCCTTGGGGCAGGCACTTCTCTTCTTCTCTAGGCATCTCTTTCTGGTTCATCCCACCAGGAGATGGCCTGGATTTCTTAGAGCATGGTAGATGGTTTACAAGAGCAAAAGCCCCATTGTACCAAGGCCTATCAAACTCTCCTGACATCACTCTTGCTAAAATCCCATTGTCAATAGAAGTCCAAGTTCAGACTTGAGAGGGGGCAAACACGGGGCCACATAGTTCAATGGGCACCAACACAGCAGGCTACCATGTTTCTTAACAAGATAAAAGAAAAACCGATTTCATCTACTTATTTAAACCATGTCAAAGACAGCACCAATGCTTCCATACTTTTTTTTTTTTTGAACCAGGGATTGAACTCAGGGACACTCGGCCACTGAGCCACATCCCCAGCCCTATTTTGTATTTTATTTAGAGACAGGGTCTCACTGAGTTGCTTAGGGCCTCGCTAAGTTGCTGAGACTGGCTTTGAACTCGCAATCCTCCTGCCTCAGCCTCCCAAATCGCTTGGATTACAAGCGGGCGCCACCGCGCCTGGCTGCTTCCATACTTTTTTGAAAGAAAAATGTCTCAAGATTCACCTCCAGGAGAACAAGCAACTTTGTAGCAGATGCCGAGGTTTCCAAGCTTGACTTGCGGGCTTGCGTAGATTGTATCCTTAGGAAATCGGCTTCCCACATCTGTGCCTCTGGCCATTCCCCAGATGAGGAGCCTTGGCCTGTACAAGGGGAGCTCACAAGTGCCCAGAATTGCTATACCTCAAGCTCAACTCTCAGCCTGAGGTGTTCCCCACCCCTGGGCATAGTACCCTGGTATGTGTTTCATGTAGCTGCTCAGCCACCTGATTGGTGACACAGACTTTTATGGTCTTCCTCCCTTCCTGCCTCCTTCCCTGCTCCCTCACCTAGGCTGGATTTCTGGCCTGCCTTTGTGTGTGTGTGTGTGTGTGTGTGTGTGTGTGTGTGTTACTGAGGATTGACCCCAGGGCCTTGTACACACTGGGCAAGTGCTTTTCCACTGAGCTACATTCCCAGATTCCTTGGGTTTTTTTTTGTTTGTTGGTTTTTGGACCTTGAGAAATTACTTGACCTCTGTGCCTTAGGGACCTCACTTTATTATTTATTTATTTATTTATTTATTTATTTATTTATTTATTTATTTATAGTGCTGGGGTTTGAACCCAGGGCTTTGTGCTTGCAAGGCAGGCACTCTACCAACTAAGCTGTATCCCCAGCCCCAGGAACCTCACTTTATAGTTGTTAGGTTCTTAGGTCAAAGGAACTCCATTTTGAAAATCAGTACCTGCCTACCCAGGCATGACCTTCCTGTTAAGCCAGCCCCCAAAGAGTCTCTTAACTACCGAAACCACACAAAGGGGCCAAGTAACAATCACACGACCAGATGGGTTATTTTTTAACTACTTCATTGTCTATGACTATATAGTTAAGAAGTGTTTTTCAGCAGGCTGCTGCGCCTTGCAGAAGGGCAGCCCGGCAGATATTCTCTGTCAATAAGCCTTGGCGTGAACTCACAGCAATGTCTCTCATGGATATTGGCGCCAGCTACCCTAGCAATAATATGGGCATCGTTCCTGCCATGTGAGAACAAAAGGAACTAACATGTGCCAAGCGCTTAGTACACTGTCTGGCACGTAGAATGTACTTGAAAGTGTC
This sequence comes from Glaucomys volans, assembly GCA_020662805.1. NCBI lineage: Eukaryota > Metazoa > Chordata > Mammalia > Rodentia > Sciuridae > Glaucomys > Glaucomys volans. Next base: position 26,362 of record JAJEJO010004956.1, on the reverse strand, counting down.
AATCATCATTACACGAATAGAATGAGTGTGGGCTGTGGGGAATTAGGTACTTGGTTTCAGCTTCCTCCTCTGTGACATGTGCACTAAAATGCAACCTCCCCACCTTTTTTGGTACAGGGGACTGAACCCAGGTGTGCTCTACCATGTTCTTTTAATTTTATTTTTTTAATTTTTGAGAGAGAGTCAGGCTAAATTGCTGAAGCTGTCCTGGAACTTGCCATCCTCTGACCTCAACCTCTGGAGTAGCTGGGATTGCTGTCCTGCACCACCATGCCTGTTTAAAATGGTCCATTTTAAGAGATGACTATGAGGAGTAAATTAAAGAACATATCTTAGGACAAGTACAAAGAGCAGGGCCTGCCCGAGTAAGCACAGGTGCTGGGTTTGCTGCTGGCTCCCTTCTTATTGAGTGGCCATGCTACTGGGAGAGAGTGACCAAGCAATAGGACCCAAGAGTTGGGGTACAAATGAGACAATTTCAGACTGCCAGGCCATTTCGTCCTGCATCTCTGGAGAGTAGTGTTTCAGGCAGGTCGAGTTCATTAGGCCTTGGTTTCAACATCCCTAGATGCCCTGGTTGGAGTTCGGGAACTGCTAAATGCCCTACTGTTTGTAAAGATCTAGGAACAGTCTCTACCCAGGGAAGGACACATATGCACACACACACACAGCATATGCACACATGCATATTCCTGCGTGTGCACACTTACACACACCGCAGAGGAGAAGCATCTGAGTCTGCCCAGAGTGGTGAGTCACCTCTGGGATCCTCAGGCCTCAGGCTCCATTGGTCTTGAATATCACCCCAGAGAAAAATAATGTGCCTGGAAAACATTTCCAGGCTTTTCCATGCATGAATGCTGTTTTCTTCTTAGGCCCCTCCTCTCCTTTTCACTTTGCAAATGTCTGCAGCCTCCGCCTTGCCAAGACTCAGCTCAGGCCCCATCTTCCTGACTGAGGGCAGGGCTGGGGGCCTGGGAGTACCAGACTCTCAAGATTGGCCTGTCCTGTCCTTCTCCCACCACCTCTGTCCAATGCCTGCAAGGATCCAATCAACCCAGAGGAAGAAGCCAGCAGCCCCACAGTCTTAGAAAGGTCCCCAAATGTCACCCCACCCCTCCAAAGGAAGCCAAAGCTGGGTGCTAACTGCAGACAGATGGGCCTGGGTGAGGCATGGTGGTGGGCGGGGAATGAGGGGACTAAGTGACAGGAATGCAGCCTTCCTCTGGCTCCAGGCCTCAGATGCATTCGGTGCGCCTGCTCTCTCAGTGCCAGACACGGGTGAAAGTGGGGGTGGGGGGTGTCAGAAGTAGGACTTCCTTGATTTTCTCTGGCTGGGCTGCATTTTTATACTCCAAGTGCCTTTTCCACCAGTCTGGTGGAGGAAAATATACCACTTTTTCCATGGTTTATGTCCTGGGGCTGAGAGGTCTCTGTGCAAAGCTGCATGGTAAGAGGATGGCTGTTTGGGTCCTTAGAAAGCCTTCAAGTCCCTTCTGAGGCAGCCCAACCCAGCAACCTTCAGGGATGGGGCTTTTTGGTTTCTTCAACACAGTCATGGCCCTGGCCCAGATCTATCCCAAACTGTTTGCCCGAGGCTCCTGCTACCTCCCAGATTGCTGCTGGGGCCCACACATCTCTTGCCCTCCTTCCTCTGTGGCCTGGACCCTGCTGGTTCTGGGTGGGGTCTCCTTTCCTCACTGCTTCTGCCCAAGGGGCCTTGAACCCAGGAAGGCATCGTCAGCCTTTCCTCTTTTCTCCCCTCCATTCTCTAAGCCCCGGGCTCTTAGTAAAGGGTTTCAGGGGCTTCTGCTTCCCCTCCTTTCACCTGTCACCACCCTCACCTGCATGCATGTAGGAAAGGGATTGGGACAACACAGGAGAGGAATGATCATCAACAAGTCTCAAAATAGCATCCAGCCACACAGCCATTGGATCTCAATCCCATTCTCTGACATCACCCCCATTTTATAGATGGGGAGACTAAGGCTTCATAAGGTCACGTAACTAGTAAGAGTCCTTCAAACATGTACCCCATGTTATACTTCCCAGAAAGATTCTCCAGTGCCACCAGGAGAAAGTCAGCCCCACCCTAATCCCTTCCCGCGCTCTATAAAAGTTGGCAATGACACAATTAATGCTTGATCCCCCAGAACCCCACTTTTAGGAGTAAGGGAGGTCGTTGCTGGCCAGCTAAAATAAAGGCTTCTTTTGGCTTTACGTGATCGGCTTGGATGATTTTATTTTCTTTGGGTACAACACCCAAAACACTTCACAAAATGGGTGTGCACTAGGTCAGTGATCTAGACACCAAATCTTTATTTATTTTTTCCTATAGAACTATTTATTTAAACAGAATCTTCACCGGGTGCAGTGGCACATGTCTGTAATTCTAGTGATTTGGGAGGCTGAGGCAGGAGAATGGCACATTTGAGGCCAGCCTCAACAATTTAGTGAGACCCTGTCTCAGAATAAAAAATAAAAAGGACTGGGAACTTAGCTGAGTGATAAGGCGCCCCTGGGTTCAATCCCCAGTACCAAAACAAAACAAAGCAACCAAAGGAACAAACAAAAAATCCAACCTCCCCCCAAAATCAGAATCTTCCCTGGAAAACTCCGAAGTGTGTTGCTGCTCTGGTTAAGGTAGCTGGGACGGGGAGCTCTGGTGCTCTCTCCTCACCCGGCTCACCTCCCCACACACCTGGAGCACTCTGGGATGTCCCAGTTCCCAGGAGCACATTTGGAAACTTCTGGCTGCATGGCCAACCCATATACACAGATTGTGACACTCCTTGGTACCTCGCCCAGTGGATTTCCCTGGAAGACACGGCTTCTTGGCACACGCAGTTGGCTTGGCTCTTCCCTTGAGACGGCTGGGCCCTGCTTTGGTGGCATCTCAGCAGCTCCACAGCTTCCTGCAAGGCTTTGGAGGCCAGCCCACCTCCTGCGGCCCAATTCCTCCACCTCGTCCAACGCGATCAGCCAGGGCTGCATGGGGCCAATTTCTTTAAATAAATGTTAATCCTGCTCAGAGCTAGATTAAGGGGAGGTGGGGACTTTGGAAACAGTGCTCCGGTTTGTCCCGAGACAACTCTGTCTTCTTTTTGGCAATCATCTCTTCATTGAGGCCACTGCCATCTTGTCACATTTTGATTCACAATATTGATGTGTCAAAAAACATCCAACAGCCGGGCTCGGTGACGCATGCCTGTAATCCCAGCAATTTGGGAGACTGAAGCAGGAGGATCACAAGTTCAAGGCAATTTAGCAAGGCCCTAAGCAATTTAGTGAGAGCCTGTCTCAAAATAAAAAACAAATAAAAAGGGCTGGGGATGTGGCTCCGTGGTTAACCTCTGCCTGCACCCCACCGGGTTCAATTCCCAGTACCAAACCAAACCAAACCAAACCAAACAAAAACAAAGAAACAAAAAACACCTAACAGGGCTTGGGGACCTGGCTCAGTGTAGAGCTCTTGTCTAGCATGCATGAGGCCCCGGGGTCAATCCCCAGCACTGCAAACCAAACCAAACCAAACCAAACCAAACCAAACCAAACACAAAAATAATGCTAATGGGCTCTGGACTTCCATAGCAGGTGGTTTCACTCCATCCATCGACTTGCCCGATAGACTTATTTAGGTGAGCACCTACTGAGTACTAGGTATGTGCTAAACACTGGGGACTCAAAGACAAGGAAGCAGTGACCTTCACAGTTCACAGTTCTTGTCTCTATGCTTTTCCAGTCCTGGAGGAAGAGCATGGACATTTTTTTGGTAGCACTTGGCCATCCATTTCTCCCACAGTCCCTGGTTTCCTTTCTCATTACCTGCCTCCTACAAGTGCAGGCTTGTAGAGACAGTAAGTCAGAAAAACTTGCTCTCCTATAACAGAATCCCGAAGGGTCTCTTCAGGTGCTCTGTGCCATGGTTCTTCCTCTCCCTGCCACTGAGATCAAAGCCTGGACACCCGACCTAAGTCGTTCCAGTTAGACTCCTGTCCAGGACTTTGAAACCAGCTCTGGAGAAGCAGATGTTGGCTTATTCACACAGCAGCACACCTGACAGCTAAGAACTTCTCTGTGGCTCCTTGTGCTTTGTCCAAGCCCAGTTCTCCAGCCTTCCTGTATGTCCCGGGCATCTTGCACACTTCCTTTTTTTTTTTTTTTTTTTTTTTTTAAATAAAGACAACCAGTGATGGTTTCTGTTGCTTGCAATTAAAGATCCCTGAGCAACGTTCCAGGTTCCAAGTGTTACTTCAATTGAATCTCAGATGACGGAGTGATACTTTGCAGAGCACCTGTTCTGGGCCAGGTGTTGTGGGTACATTAACCTGGAGGAGGAGAGACAACAATAAGTGCTTAAAGTGTGAGACAACAATAAGAAAACAATAAGTGCTTAAAGTGTGAGAAATATTGTGAAGCTCAGGACACCATGGGGGAAGAAGTCAGCTCCACCTGAGGGCAGGAGGGAGCCAGCAAGGCTTCACAGAGCAGGTCAGGTCATCTAAGCAGTCTGGGAAGCCACAGGGAAGGGGCTCACCCGTGACCATGTGGAGCAGAGCTGCCTCTGTCTCTAATATGCACAGGGGTGCCTCCAAGGTTCTAGAAGTGAAGCAGCTCCACTCTGCTGCCCTCTTAGATTCCTGTATCTGTTTTTTTTTTTTTTTTTTTTTTAATTAATTTGTTTGTTCGTTTGCATTACTGGCTGTAGACCCCAGGCCCTTGAGCTATTATAGCCCTGAACCCCTTACATCATTTTCTTCTAGCACTGGGGATTGAACCCAACCCCTTTTAAAATTTTTTGACACAGGATTTCACTAAATTGCCCAGGCTGGTCTTGAAAATGTGATCTTTCTGCCTCAGGCTCGCAAGTAGTGGGATTGTGCACCATTGTGCCCAGTAAAGGACTTGTGGGTGTGGTGCTGGGATGGAACCGAGGGTCTTGGCCTGTGCGTGCTAGGCAAGGGCTCCACCACTGAGCTGCATCCACAGCCTGTTTTGATAATTATTTGCACTCTTCTGACTTTGTCAGACTTTAGTTGTCTGCATGCCTTTTCCACTTACCTACTCTTCTAAGCTGAAATGTTCAATTTGCTGTAGGTTGGGAGGTCACATCATCATTTCTTAGACTAGTGAGTAAAGGAAAAGTAAATAGATTGGGGGCTGCTGAGAAGATCTCCTGTGATTTGGTGCAGGGACTTGGGGAATTAATGGTTTCTTTCTTCTTCTTCTTTTGGTATGGGGATTGAACCCAGGGGTGCTTAAACACTGACCCACATTTCTAGCCCTTTTATTATATTTTATTTAGAGACAGGGTCTCAATGAGTTACTTAGGGCCTTGCTAAATTGCTGAGCTGACCTTGAACTTGTGATCCTCCTGCTTCCACCTCCCGAGATGCTGAGATTACAGGTGTGCACCACTGCACCCAGCTGTCCTGAGTTTCTTAGAGGACTTTTTAGCTCTCTTGATTTCTCCTGTTTTCTTGACGTTAGAGTTGCTGGAAAGTAACCTCAGAATAAGTGAGGTGGGACTGCCCTCTCTCTTTTGAGAAAAAAATCTTAATTTATCCCAATTCTGTGATTTTCCATATACTTTGTAGAAGACATACTACTGTTTGATTATGAAGAGCCATTCTAAACCCCACTGGGTTTCTGCCATTTTAGAGGTTTTTTGTTTTGTTTTGTTTTGTTTTTGTACTGGGGTTTGACTCCAGGGTCTTACACATGAGCATTCTTCCATTGAACTACATTCCCAGACCTTTATAATTTTCTATTTTGAGATAAGAGTTCCACTAAGTTGTCCCTGATGGCCTGGAACTTGAGATCCTTCTACCTCAGCCTCCCCAGTACCTGGGGTCACAGACACGCACCACTGTGCTCAGCCTGTTTTGTGTTTAAATATAATATGTACATTTTTATTTTAAAAATTGCCATACAATGAAATCAACTCTTATTTTGTGCACTTAAAAGAATTTTAACACATGGCGAGAACTGTGTGATCACCAGCACAAACAGGGTACAGAGCAGCTCCTGAAACTCCTTGTTCTCTCCCTTTATAATCACAACCCCCACACCATCCTCACCCCTGGCAATCATTGATCAGTTTTCCATCTGCTATAGTTTTGTCTTTTCAAAAACAGATGGAATCATACAGCATCTTACATTTTTAAGATTGGATCCATTCTGAAATTCGAAACTGTAAGCATAAAAAGGAAAAAACGGGAGGCAGACCTCGACGGATTCAGAGAAGCCTTTATTCCTTTGCAGAGTCGGGCGTCATTCGGGTCCACTTTCCTGATGGAAAATGGCCGTCAGTTACAGGGGGGATCCTGATTTTATAGGGTAGGAGGAGGAGGATGTAATCATTGTGTACGTGCAGTTTTGACCATCAGGGGCCAGCTGTACAGGTTAAAATTAGATGCTGAAGGATGAGTGTTCAAATCTTGCCCAAAGTCATTCAGGATTAGGTTGACCTGGGGAAGGTCAAGGTTTAGGGCCTAGCATTCCATGTCCACCCTTTTCCCCAGGGCCCATTGTTATCAGGAATGCACTGGGAGAGGTTTAATGGTTGATCAGTCTCCTTTCCCGCTTCTCAAGCCACACCGTCCCTTCATTTTACTTGGGGAGTTATTTTATAGGAATATTATTTTCCATAACCCTTCAGAAACAATATGACCCCAATGGCTTCAGAGAAAGTTTGAAGAGGAACTTGGCCACATCTAGTAAAAGCTAAGGATGTGCATGCATTGTGAGCCAGCACACATAGGAAGACCTCATATGTTTGGACAAGGGACAGGCATGAGAAGTTTTGGTGTGTGTGTGTATGTTGGGAGGGTGCACTGGGAATTGAACCCAGGGGCACTCTACCACCAAGCTATTCTACTAGCCCGTTTTCAAAAAAATATTTGAGATAGTTTCTCACTAAATTGAGAGGCTGGCCTTGAACTTGCAGTCCTCCTGCCTTAACCTCCTGAATTGTTGGGATCATAGACATGTGCTAAGGCATCCGGTGTGAGTTCCTTATATAGTCTGGCTATTAACTCCTTGTCAGATAAAGGTTAACAAATTTTTCTCCCATTCTGTGGGTTGCCATTTCAGTGTTGGTTGTGTCCTTTGAAACACAACATGGAGAAGATTTTAAAGGGCAGGTAAAAGTCAGCCAACTGGGGAGGCAGTGGGGCGAAGGGAAGGTGTTTCAGTGAAAGGAAAGTCCTGTACGTGGAGGGAGAACCAGCAAATGACAAGTAGATGCCTCTGCTAGCAAATGTGTGGAGGGAGGAGGAAGTGAGGCGAGGCTGGAGGAACCAAGTAACGAGAGCGCTTGTCATAGGCCCCGCTGGCCTTCATCTAAGGTGGTGCTACCCACAGAGCTGTCAGAGGCTTCCTGTTTCAGCACTACCCACCAGAAGTTGTTAAAATGCAAATTCATACTGGGGTTGACAGCGTCAGCATCTCCGGGGCGGGACCGAGGGACCCGGGTTTTAATAAACCCCTGGGATTATTAGATGCTGGGCGGAGTTTGAGCGCTGTGCTAAGGCAATGGGGAGCCCTGAGGGGCCGGCTAAGATTTTGGCAAGATCACTGGTTGGAGATGACCTGGGTGTCCCGGGCTTGCCTCCGCCCCTATGCTCCTCCAGCCACCCGGTCCCCACCGGACCCCGCCGGAGTTCTGGCCTCCGTAGTAGCCTCGGTGCCCGCCCAGCGCTCGGCCTCCTTCCCTCCGGGTGGGGTCTCGGGTCCGAAGCGCGGAGGGCACTGCAGCTGCAGCCAGGCCCACATTCCTCTCACTTCCCGCCATTGTCCCGGGTTCCTGTGGCCGCGTCTCCACACTCGCCCCAGGCCGCCCCCAACCACGGGGAGTGGTGACTCATTTCCTTTCTCTCCAGTGACATAATCCTGCCCCCAGCAGCGCCAGGCCGGCGCAGCGACCTGCTCCTTAGCTGGTTCGCTCCCGGGCGGCGTGGCGCTTCTCGACCGGCAGGGGGCGCCCGAGGCCGCAGCGCCGCCCTCAGGAACCCAAGCCCGGGAGCCACCTGCGGAGCGCTCTCCGGCAGGGAGCTGGGGACTCAGAGCGGTGCTGCCCGGTAAGAGGATCTGAGATCCCGGGGTAAGGGGATGTGCCTTGACCCTGGAGTGCATCCGCCGGCTCCCCAGCACGCAGGGCTGGCCCTCTTGACCTCGGTGACCTCCCTCTGCATTCCGTCCCAGGTTTCAGGGAATCTGGGAACTCATTCCAGCCTGGAAATTTCAGATTATTTCCCAAGTCCTAGAGCCACCCAAGGAGTGCATTTCTTTAGGACACATGAAGGAGTGATGCGAAGGTCACACCGTGAATTAGACCTCAAGCCACTTGTGTCCTTCCCCAGGCCTCCTCACCTCCCCCACGCTGCCCAGACCCTGGAGTTTTTATTATTGCTTCACCAAGTCATCAAACCTCTGGGTTTCCTCATCTGTGATGGCCGTATAGCTCAGAGTTATTCTGAGGACTAAGTTAGCTCATACATAGTGCTTACCGCAGTGCTGGGTCCCTGATAAATGCACAACATCCACCAGAACTCCAGCTCCAAGAAGACAGGGATTCTGTCCATTGTTGGCAGGGATTCTGTCCATTGTGGCTTTTCTTGTGCACTACCTCGTCTCTAGCACCTAGACAGTGTCAGAACCTAATGCATACTTGCTGAATGAATGAACAAACGAAGGAATATCAGCTATTATTATTGCTGGGACTGATTTTACTCTAGGATTTCAGACTTGAAGGACTGGAGGGGAAGACTCACAAGAGTCTATTGTCTTAGGAATGCAGAATGCTGGGGTTTGAATATGGTTTGAGTATGTTCCCCAGGGTTTCATGTGTTGAGATTTAACCTTCATTGAGAGGTTGTAAGAGGCTGAGGCTGGCCTCAGACTTGTAATTCTCAGCCTCCCAAGTTGCATCACCACCACGCTCAGACTGTGATTGTGTGTTGTCCTTAAAGAAAAGGGGGACAATAAAACACCATGTTCCTGAATGCTCCTTTTCTGCTCCCCCAAATCTAGCTAAGTTAAGAGAACAATGAGAGCAAGTCTGGGCCAGAATGTCCAGACACATATTAACTTGAAGGACACTGGATTTCTCTTATGCACAATGGAACTACGGCAAATTAGACTTATCTGTAGAAAGCTACTTTCTTGCATGTACACCAGGACAGTTGCTCCTTGGGATGCTGGTCACACAAGCTCATGCTGATGATGTCACTGCTTCTATAGCCTAACAGATAAAACCCCTCTGTTAGTGGCGCCTGGCACAGAACTGAGGGCTCTGTGGAAAAGATATGTGTCACTCATTAGCCAGCCACCTCTGGACAAAATGCTGGGAAGAAGAAGAGGCACTGATTGGAGTACAGTGAAGGAGAGAGGTGCTATCTGTTCATTCTATCTCGATAAATCCTTTTTTGTGTCTTGTATGTCATCTCTAGGTGCTTTCTTTCTTTCTTTCTTTCCTTTTTTTTTTTTAATGGGTCTAGTTCTGGTGTTTTTTTTTTTCACTTTTTTTATTGGTTCTTTTAAATTATACATGACAGTAGAACCCATTTTGATATAATTATACAGCTGGGAATATTTTTTTTTCACAATGTAGATTCACACGATTCATATAATCTTACATGTACATAGGGTAATACTGTCTGTCTCAGTCTACAATCTTTCCTTCCCCCAGCCCCTCCCATCTCATTTTCCTCTACACCATTCATACTTCCTCCATTCTTTTCTTATTCCCCCCATAACCGCCCCCCCCCCCCTTTATGTATCAGCATCCACTGATCAGAGAAAACTCGCGCTTTGTTTTTTTGGGCTTGGTTTATTTCACTTAGCACGATATTCTCCAAGTCCACCCATTTACCAGCAAATGCCATAGTTTTATTCTTCTTTATGGCTGAGGAGTATTCCATTGTGTATATATACCACAGTTTCTTTATCCATTCTTCAATTGAAGGGCGTCTAGGTTAGTTCCACAATCTAGCTCTTGTGAATTGAGCAGCTATGAACATACATGTGGCTGCATCCCTATACTTTGCTGATTTTAAGACCTTTGGGTATAAATTGAGAAGTGGGATGGCTGGGTCAAATGGTGGATCCATTCTAAGTTTTTTGAGGAATCTCCATACTGCTTTCCAGAGTGGCTGCACCAATTTCCAACTCCACCAGCAATGTATGAGTGTGCCTTTTTGCCCACATCCTTGCCAACACTTATTATTGCTTGTATTCCTGATAATAGCCATTCTAATTGGAGTTAGATGAAATCTTAGGGTGGTTTTAATTTGCATTTCTCTAATTACTAGAGATGATGAGCATAGGTGCTTTCCTTTTTGTAAATTTTTTATTTGTTCTTTTTAGTTATACATGACAGTAGAATGTATTTTGACATATATATATTTGGGGTATAACTTCCTATTTTTGTGGTTGTGCATGATGTGGAGTTACATGGGTTGTGTATTCATATATTAATGTAGGAAAGATATGTCGATTCATTCCACTGTCTTTCCCATTCCCTTCCCTTTTCCCATCCCTTCATTCCCCTTTGTCTAATCCAATGAATTTCTATTTTTCCCTCCCTGCTGCTTATTGTGAGTCAGCATCTCCATATCAGAAAGAACAATTGGCCTTTGGTTTTTTGGGATTGGCTTATTTCATTTAGCATGATAGTCTCCAGTTCCATCCATTTACCGGCATTCTTCTTTAAGGCTGAGTAATATTCCATTGTGTACATGTACCACATTTTTCTTATCCATTCATCTGTTGAAGGGCACCTAGGTTGGTTCCATAGCTTGACTATTGTGAATTGAGCTGCTGTAAACATTGATGTGGTCTAGGCACTTTCTTTGGTCTTCAGCAACCTACACCACTGCCATAGCTCTACTGGGCTGTGGATGTGACAGGTGACTAGAGTAGGGCCTTTGGGAGGTGATGGGACCAGATAAGGTCTTCAAGATGGAGTCCCAGAATTAAAGTCGAGAAGATTCCTGAAAAGAATGTCAAAATATTGAAAGGACCTGCTGGGGTCTTGGGCAACATCATCAACTTCTGGAATCTCAGTTTACCCACCTTTAACACTAAGGAGGTGGAAAGGGGCATCTTGAACAGCTGGTGGCAGGTCCTGTGGACCTTCCTAGTGTAGAACTTTGAAAGCCATGAATGCTGCAGGCTTTCTGCCCCTTGAGGCCTCAACCCTGGTGGGGGTCTGTCATGCCTACCAGCAGCAGTGGGCCTTGGCAGGTGACAAAACCCAGTTAGAATCCCAGCTCCCCCCTTTGCTTGATTTGTGACTTCTCGCTTTTGAGAAGTCTGAGGCACAGTTTCCTAATCCCAGAATGAGGATAATAACAGCTACTTTGCAGCATTGCTGGGCCAATGTAATGGGACCATGGAAACAAGGTTCTTGAATTTATATCGTAGGTGCTTAATAAATGATATCTGTAGCTTAGAATGGTGTCTGGCACATAATAAGTGCTACATAAAGTTTACTAAATAACTAATGAGACCTGTAGATAGATGGAATACACATGAATAGAGAGCTACATTGGACTTGGACATATAGAGACAGCTCTTTCCTTCCGAGTCCTGCCTCTCGTCTTCTGAAAACTTCTCTGCCAACTTCTTCTCTTCCCAGTCCTGGGCCCAATTTCCTCTGGCCACACTGGTGAATTCAAGGTTATATACAGATGGTTCTAACTCACAAAGAAGTTGAGAACATTGAAAGAGATGACTTCCAAGGTCCACACCAGCTCAAACTCCCCACTCAACTGTCTTGGAATCTCCTGCGTGATAGCATCTTTTAGATTTCTACTCACCTGAGCTTCTGTTTTGATCCACCCAACAGCCCTGGAAGTGATGGGGATAATGATTCATCACTGGAATCTACAAAAGGGAACTGGAGGGACTATGGAAAGTGCTGGGGTTTCCCCATCCAAGCCCCAATCAATCCATCCTGGGCCATGAGGTTATGTCATAATAATTGCCCTTATTTGTTGGATGACCCTGAGTGCCAAGGGCTGGCACACCTTATCCAGTGCCAGTAATCCCATTAGTTTGCCTTAAATTCCCATTTGACAGCTGAGGAGACTGAGGTTGCATGGGTGAGGTGAATTGCTGGAGGTCACACACCTAGCCAGTAACTGCCCAGGGATTCCAGACTCCAGTGTGAAACTCCAAAGCCATGGTCACTAGACTCTGGTCGCCAGACAATCTCGCCTGTTGCCTCTTCTGGGTGGAGCTCAGGCCAGACTGCTGGACCAAGCAGGGAGTGAGAGTCCTTGGGCATTTGCCTCCCATGCTGGGCAACCCTCGGAGTCGGGCAGGGCTGAAGGGCTGTGAGCTATGTGAAGAGCTTTGTAGCAAGCTCCGATGTCCCATGACCGGTCTCAGTAGTCAGCATGATGCACACACTGCTGGAGCTTTATGCCCTGTGGGGCAGGTGTTTGGGAAGATGGATGTGACGCGGGAAGAGGGAGGACACACTGGAACTCTCCAGGGTGGACGGAGACCTGTGTTGTCCTGTGGCCTCTGCTCTCGCTGATGCAGGGGACTTGTAGGAGCGCTGGCACTCTGCTGAGATCTAAAAGCATACCTGGCCCAGGAGTCCTAGAAGCTGAAAGAGGATCCAGGCCAGGCAGAGCGGCTGCAGACCTGGCTGTCCCCACAGCGACAGGGAGAGCTGCAGGTAGGGATAATCTGTGAGTTACAGATGTGCCCATCCTGATGTTCTTAGCATCACAAAACAAAACAACCACATTAGTCATCTATGGCTGTGTAATAAATCACCTCCAAACCCAGCAGGTTAAAGCAACATACGTTTTTTATATCTCACAGTTTCTGTGGATCAGGAATCAAGAAGTGGCTATCTTAGGGGTGCACTTCTGCTCAGGGTGTCTTGTGAGGTTATTACCAGAGTCAGGGCAAAAGTCCCAGTTCTGGGGATTCCAACAGATCTGTCCTAAGATGCGAATCAAAGAGATGAGCAGTGGTGAGAGGCAAGAAAGCAGCTTTAATTGGCGTAGCCATGCACAGAAGAACAAATAGAGGGGTACAGTGGCCAGAGATCTGTCTTCAAGGGGTAGACAGACACTTTGAGGTTTTATAGAAAAGAGGAATAAAGGTAATGGTTGGGAGCTTGTACAGCGGGGAAGTTCGCATAGCTGGCAGAGTAGGTCATCCCGATTAGGCCATGGTCTGGTTGATCATTATCTCAGGAACTGGATCTGGGGAAGGTCACCATGGCTCGCGGGGTTGATTTGGTTCCCATGTGAGAGGATTGCTCCTGTGCAGGGGGCAGTCTTGCTGCTGCCATGGGATGATTGCCCCCACTTAGGAAAGGCAATCTCACCAGGGGGTGATTTCCCTGCCTTTGCCTGTGGGTAGTTTTAGTCCCTTGCATAAAGGTGCTCATCAACCAGAGCTGGGGTTCCTGGAACACAAGGAAACTACAGAATTCAATGGCTCAGAAGGAAAAAAAAAAAGTTAAAGAGGCAAAAGGAAAGCTGGAGTGGTGGCGCACAGCAGCTTGGGAGGCTGAGGCAGGAGGATCACGATTCAAAACTAGCCTCAGCAATTTAGTGAGGCACTTAGCAACTCAGCAAGACCCTGTCTCTAAAAAAATTTTAAAAAGGACTGGAGATGTGGCTCAGTGGATAAGTGCCCTGAGGTTTAATCCCTGGTACCAAAAACAAATAAAACAAAAGAGGCAAAAGGAGTCAGAAAGGAACAAAATGGAGCTGGTTAGGTCAGCGACTGGGCCTGCTTCACGGTTACAGTCCAGCAGTCCATTTGGCCTGCATTTATCTGAAGACTGATTGGCCAGCTACAGGCACACATCTGAGGCCCAGCTACTGGGGAGGCTGAGGCAGGAGGATCACCTAAACCCAGTAGTTCAAGACTAGCCTGGGTAGCACAGTGAGATCCCTCCTCAAAAAACCAAAGGGAGGGGCTGGGGCTCAGTGATAGAGTGCTTGCCTAGCACGTGTGAGGCACTGGGTTCTACCTGCAGCACCATATTAAAAAAACACACACACCCCCCCCAACACACCCACCCCAAACAACAAAAAAAAAAAAAAAAAAACCAAACCAAAAAGACTGTGACTGGAGAATCCACTTCCAAGATGGGTCACTCACATAGCAAGTGGCAAGTCTTTAATTCCTCCATAAGGCCACTGGATTGTCTTTGTGACATGTCAGCTGATTTTGTCTCGAGCAAGTGAGCTCTGAGAGAGCAAGGTAAGAAGCCATGACTTTTCTGAGCTGGCCTTGGTCACCACAAAGCAGCATCCCTGCAGCAGCGTAGTTGTGCGGCTCAGCCCCGTTCCTTGTGGAGGGAGCTATGTGAGGCACAAACACCAGGAGGTGGGCTCAGCAGGGCCATCTTGGAGACTGGTTGCTCTGAAGGACATAGGGATGCTCCTGGAGTCCAGAGGCCCCACGGATCTTTACCAGGGCTGCCTTGTTGTTCCAATAAGCCTGAGAGCTCTTCAAGTTCATGGATAGGCTCCCATGCCTGGCTTCCACCCTAGTCCTCAGCACCCTGCTGCCTCGACAGTCCACGTGGAAATCCAAGAGGCATCTCCAACTAATACCTACAACACTGAGCTTCTGGATTCACCCCACACCTCCTCCTCCCATACTTCTCCCATCTCAGGAAGTGGCGCCTCTAACCTTCTGGCTACTTGCCCTTCTCTTGGTCTCATTTTCATGACCAATCCATTGGCAAATCCTGTTAAGTCCACTCTCAAAATATATCTGGAGTCTCTCGTTCTCTCCACCTCTGCTGCCACATCACATCTTGGTGCCTGCAATTTGATTGCCTCCTGACTGGTCCCCAGCTTTGCTTGCCCCTTAGAGTCTGTGTCCACCCAGCAGCCAGAGGGATAGTGTTAAAAGCACAAGGGTCCTGCCATTCCTCTGCTACCAGCCCTGCCATGGCCTCCACCAACTCAGACTAAAAGCCAATCTTTATAATGGCCTGCTAGCCCTGAGCCACCTGCCCCATAGCTTTGCCCTTCCCGCCCTGGCTGATCTCTTCTGTCCCATTGCTACCTCGTTCCCTGCTTCAGCCACACCGGCCCTGGTTTCCTCTGCCTGCCAGGGCACTCCACGTCAGCATGTGTGCCTTCCATCTGGATCTCTTCCCTCAGAGACATCTGAGGCTCATCCCATTTCAGGCCTAATCTCAAATGTCACCCACCTAGTGTGGTGGCCTTTGCCCTCCCCCCATTTAACCCAACAACCTTCACCCCCACCCTACCGCCTTCCTTGATCTGCTTTATTCCTTGATTTCTCTTCTCCCACCTTTTCCCATGACTGCATGGTTTGCTTGTTTACGTGTTGGCTGTCTGCTTCCCCATCTGAAATGTGAGTTTGGCCAGAGCTGGGATTACTGTCTCTTTTGCTCACAATCATGTCTTCAGAGCCAAGAAAGAAGCCTGCAGGTGTGGGGAAAGTGTTTGTTGAATGATTAGTAGATCCTCAAGATCAATTTTTGAAAGAACAAGTAAAGGGTGGTAATGGGTCATGTATGACTTCCCAGGTGTGTGGCATCGAGTGACCCACTTCACCTCTCTGGGCCTGGCATCTACATGATCAGACACAAGTGCATCCCAGCTGGGCATGGTGGCGCACGCCTGTAATCCAAGTGACTTGGGAGGCTGAGTCAGGAGGATCGCGAGTTCAAAGCCAGCCTCAGCAACTTAGCAAGGCCCTAAGCAACTCAGTGAGACCCTGTCTCTAAATAAAATACAAAATAGGGCTGGGGATGTGGCTCAGTGGCCAAGTGTCCCTGAGTTCAATCCCTGGTTCAAAAAAAAAAAAAGTGCATCCTAAAGGACATGGTTGTCTAAGACCAGTTTTCCCCTCTGTAAAATGGGGACAATCACCATCAATATCCTCACAGCATTGTTATGAGGATGAGATGGGCTAAGGAACCCGCCCAGTGCCTGGCACACAGTAGGTGTTCACAGAGAGGAAGACACCTCGTCCTGTATGCTTCCTGCTCTGGCCATGGTACAACTGCACATCCAAGACTCTTGGCCATCTGGGATTTTCCAGAACTTGGGTCAAGATCTGTGAGAACTGCTGGTATTTTTCCACAGTGAAGGAATTAGTCCCTCTGAGCTCTGCCCCTGAGAGTCAGGGAGGGTTCTCAGGGTGGCGCTGTCCACTGAGCGGCTCCTCTGGAGAGGAAGAGAACTCGGAGGATGCTTCACCTTGTGTGACCACAGCTCTTGAACAATGGTCTATTACCTACTTGCCAAATTGCTGTTTTATATCTAGATGCACCCTGCAGATAAGCTCATTCTAGAGGCTTCAAACTGATGGCCAAGGACTGGATGGGACCTACAGACAAGATTGTTCTGTTTGACCTGTGCCACATTTTGAAAACAACACTATCTGAATGTATCTAGACAGTTTAGGAAAGCTCCAGAACCGCAGACCCCACTTCTCCCAATTGCCTCTCACCCGGCCAGATTCAAGCATTTGCTTTATTTGTCCGAACCCCTGATCAGGTCACCTTTGCATTGCACAGGGTGAGACTCAGAGGAGCCGACTCTGTGAGAAGTCACCCCGGACTCCTGTTGTTGGGATTGTTTTGGATCCCTGCCCAGCCAGCAATGAGGACCATGACAGCCCTGGGCATAGTGGTCCACACCTGTAGTCCCAGCCACTAGGGAGGCTGAGGCAGGAGGATCACGGAGCCCTGTTTAGGATCAGCCTGGGCAACATAAAAAAATAAAAATAAAAAAGTAAAAAGAGGTGGGGGTGTAACTCAATGGCAAAACCCCCCTGGGTTCAATTCTTAGTACCCAAAGAATAAAATTTAAATAAATTAATTAATGAAGAGAACACAAGAGCCTCTACCACCCAAACCCACAGGGCCACCTCAGCCCTTTCACTTTGGTTCTTGACTCAACCCTGCTATTTTTCACAGTCACCTTCTAATTACATCCACCTCCTTGGACAAGGAAGGGAAGGAGCCATCTGGCTGCTTCCTCTGCTTGTCAGAGTCCTGCTGCTTTAGGAGCCCACCCACCTCTGCTGGGAGCACATCAGCTCACAGGGAAGAGGAACCCTGGGCCAGACCAGCCTTACAGGGACTCATCTCGACCCCACCCCTAACCACAGAATCATACCCAGTATCTGTTTGTTCTGTTTTTGGTTGTTGTAAATTTTATTATGATACAATACCCATGCTCCCCGAAAGTCAGGATGACACCGTTTTCACAGTGAATACACCCATGTGAGCAGCACCCAGATCAAGAAAGAGGGTATAACCGAGTATGGTGGCACAAGCCTGTAATCCCAGCAACTCAGGAGACTGAGGCAGGAGGATCCCAAGTTCAAGTCCAGCCTCAGCAACTGAGTGAGACCATGTCTCAAAATAAAAAAATAAAAAGAGATTATAAACAGCTCCCTGCCCCATCCCTGGTTAGTCCCTCTTACCAGGGTGTCCCTTATTCTGACTCTATGAATTTCCCTGCTTTGTACTTTATATTCACATAATAATATAATATATACTCTTTTGAATCTGATTGCTTTTACTTACAGCTATGATTGTGAGATTTATTCAAATTGTGGTTTATTCTTTCTCATTGTTGCATAATATTTCATGATGTAAATATGCCACAATTTTTTTATTCATTCTCAATGAATGTTGGTGGACACTGGGGTTGTTTCCAGTTTTGGGCAACCAAGAATAGTGCTTTTTGAGTCAGGAGCAGTGTTATGTGACTGTAATCCCAGCAACATGGGAGGCTGAGGCAGGAGGATGGCAAGTTCAAGGTCAGTCTCAGCAATAGTGAGACCCTCACAATAAAATTTAAAAGGTTGGGGTGTAGCTCCATGGTAAAGCACTTCTGGGTTTAATTCCCAGTACTGGGAAAAAGAAGGATAAAGTGAAGGAGAAGGAGGAGGAGGAGAAGGAGGGGGAGAGGGAGTGGGGGGAGGGGAAGAAGAGGGGGAGGAGGAGGAGGAGGGGGAGGAGGAGGGGGAGGAAGAAGTGGAGGAGGAGGAGGAGAAGGAGAAGGAGAAGGAGAAGGAGAAGGAGAAGGAGAAGGAG
>JAJEJO010004955.1:167034-229181 GCA_020662805.1 Glaucomys volans | reverse complement strand
GTAATCTGCTGCTTTTCTCTTGCAGCCTTTAAAATTCTATCTTTGTTTTGTATGTTAGGTATTTTCATTATAATGTGCCTTGGTGTGGATCTGTTGAAATTCTGTGCGTTTGGTGTCCTGTAGGCCTCTTGTAATTGATTTTCCATCTCATTCATCATATTTGGGAAATTTTCTGGTATTATTTCATTGAACAGATTGTTCATACCCTTGGTTTGTATCTCTGTGCCTTCCTCAATCCCAATAACTCTTAAATTTGGTCTTTTCATCATGTCCCATATTTCTTGGAGGTTCCGTTCATGATTCCTAACCATCTTCTCTGTTTGTTCGACTTTGTTTTCAAGATTAAATATTTTGTCTTCATTGTCTGAGGTTCTGTCTTCCAAGTGATCTATTCTGTTAATTATGCTTTCTATTGAGTTTTTAACTTGGTTGATTGTTTCCTTCATTTCCTTGTTTCCTTCAAGGATTTCTGTTTGTTTTTTTCTCAGAACTTCTATCTCTTTATTGAAATGATTTTTTGCTTCCTGCAATTGCTCTATTAGCTGATTATTCATAGCCTGAATCTGCTCTCTCGTCACCTCATTCTCTTCTCGGATCATTTTAATTATGAACATCTGAACTCCATTTCTGTCATTCCCTCTACTGTGCTGTCCTTGGGATCTCCTGATGCACCATCCAGATTTGTTTGGGACACTTTCTTCCCGTGTCTTCCCATGCTGCTCATATATCCTCCCCTCTAGTAGTGCAAATCAGAGGGATTGCAACTTCTCTGTGAAGACCCAGGGCATTCCTGCAGATTTCCAGCAACTCACCAGATGTTTGAGAGGTGCTTTATCAAGTGGTGACCCAAGATAGCTGCTGTCTCACAACCTCCAAGTTGGGAATGATCAATGCTTCTGGGCAGAGGCAACCAGGAGATGCAGCACCGTGGTCCTGGAGCCGCAGAGCTGTGTCCCCGCGGGAGGGGCGAGGGGTCAGACAGCTCAAGATGGAGTCTCTCAGCCAGGGAAGCTGTAGAATGGCACCGACTGGGCCAAAATTCCCCGCTGGAGCCGGCAAGCAGCTCTGCTCCCGGCCAAATCTCACCCGGAGCCGCAGCACCGTGTCCCCGCGGGAAGGGGTGGGCTTCCCAATAATTTTTATTTGGACATGTTGGTTCATATTTTGAGCAATTTCAAAAAAGATATTTAATACTTATTCATTGAAATGTTCAAGACACAATTATATACTTATGAGACATATATAGACACATAAAGAATGTAAAACTAATTTATCTAACACTTTTAAATAAGTATGTCATATGCAAACACTGTCCAGAAACTGAATCTAATTAAAGCATATGTGAAGTAGTTATTAAAAGTTGCTCAAAGATTCCCATTAATCCTTTGCCTTTTCTTTCTTGTCTTATTTCTTACCCTTTATTCATTCATAAATTAGAGTCCACTCCAAAGCTGTTCGTACTCTGAAAACAAGAAACTCAGAAGTGGTATAGTTCTCTCTAACTAGGTCTGCATACATTGAAACACTGAACATATACCAAAATTTCTTTCCAGGTCTCATATTTTGATTTATATACTTAGTGTTATGGAAATGTTTAAAATATCTAGTCATAACTTAAATCAACCATGGTCATTAGTTTCTACATTTTTTATACCATCATATAACAAAAAGCATGTGAGTCATTTGCACTAGTTTATTTTTAAACATGTACCTGGTTGAAAGGCCAGATGACTTCTGTCGCTTCATGCCCTCTTCCTACTGAACATCTGCAGCTTAACATTCTGTAGATGCTTGCAATTCAACAAGGTCAAAAACTGACCAGAGTTTCCTTCCAAAGGTAAATCTCCCATTCTTTTTATTAGATACTGCCCTATGCATTCAGTCAGGAAGAGAGATACATTGAAAGTCATCCCTAACTCCTCCTCAATTTCAGTTTCCTCAACCAGTCCACTTGCAATGTCTAATAATTTACTTAAAAATGATCTATTTTCAATTTTCTTCATGCCACCCATACCAACAATGATCAAGACCAGGCATTCAGCATCTGTTCCTGTAACTATCTATGTACACACTGTGATGTCCCTCATGTCAGTCATGTGCTCTTCACATACCTCTGTTCTAAATCAGTCAGTGATATTTCTAAAATGTAAATCTTGCCATATTGCTTCTGTTCAAAATTCTGTGGTAATCCACAACACATCAGGCCTTACATGATCTGTCACTTAACTCCCTACTGACTCACCAATAAAATCTGCATTGAATGGTTATCCTTTGATTTGTGTTTCTCCTCACATATTTATCATTAAGTTATCTGCTAGGGCCAGGCACTGAAGATATAAAATAAATAGTAAATGATCCCTGATATTAAATTGGAATATAAACAAAAAATCTTATAAGCCATATGTAAGGGTAAGGAGAAAATGCAGGATGGAGTGAGGATAGTTATTATGCTTCATTCGTTATCGTTTATACCCAAATTATTGAACTTTCACTTTCTGTCCTTACCACTTTATCAAACACACATCCTTCAGGTCAATGGCATTTTTTATGTCTTATTTATCTGTCCAAAAATCTTTATGGTATGACCAGAAGATATATATTTAAAGTTATAATCCTTTGGTTTACATGGGGAAATAGGCCCCATGATTCTTATATATTTAAAAACTTTTCCTTTTCTTTTCTTTTAGAGCTCTTTCTTCTAAAACACTGTTACACTTTTCTTCCTTGTAATGCTCTCTTTGAACAATCTCATCCACTTCATGCTTATCAACTGTTTATATGTCAATGTTGAACATTTGCTCAACATTGACCTTGAGATTTAGATTCCTACATCTTACTGCTTATTAGGCCTATATCCTGTAAATCATATATACTTACTGCTTCAAGGCCTAGATGCCCCCACTCTATAGAGCACAATAATATATTCCAATATCCAAAAGTTTTATCATACTATTCTGATTATATACATTATCTGTCTCATCCATTTGCAAGATTTTAGGATACAAATATTGCACTCTTATTGCTGTACATTATTCCTAAGTATTTTATTCTTTTGAACACAATGGTAACTGGAATTGTTTTTATTCATTGCATATTCATAATTTTCATTACAGTCTATATGAAGAAAATAGATTTTTGTATATTGATCTCATATCTATCATTTTGGTGAACTCACTTATTATTCAAATGACATTTTAAGGATTCCTGAGAATTTTCTATATACAAGATTATGTCAACTGAGAGTGTTTTCTTTCCTTCTTTTCAATTTAGATGCCTTCATTTACTTTATTCTTTAATGATCCCCTAAACCAGTGCAATGTCAAAAGGAAATATGGAAGCAAAATCTTTGTCTTTAAAACAAAATCTTAGGGAGAAAGCACTCATTTGATTTTCACATCAAATGTGATTTTAATTGTGGATTTCTTATAGATGCTTTCTATCAGGTTTGAGGTAAAGCTGGGCTTGTCAATTGGAGACATTCCCAACTGTTCTGAGTTTGTTGGGTATTTTTCTCATAAAAGGTTCTGAAGTGATCTGTTGGCCTCTTGCTGACTAGTGGACATGGTCCATCCTGGAAGAACAAAGAGAGAGAGAGAGAGAGAGAGAGAGAGAGAGAGAGAGAGAGAGAGAAGTGAATGAATGATATCATGCTAAGTGAAAGGATCCAAAAATAATAGTTGTATTACTGAGGGTCCCTCAGAGAAAGAGAGCAAATAGACTTTATTATAAGACATTACCTCACACAATTAGGCAGGCAATTAAGTTGAAAGATTTGCAGTAAGCAGGCTGTAGCCAAGGACTAGCTTATGTGCATTTCCAGTCTGAGTCTGAAGACATAAGATCCAGGAGAGTCAACAATAAAAGTTCCAGGCTGCCTGATTTTTAAGCTGAAAACCCAAGAACTGATGTGATTGTTGAAGTCTAAGAACAGAATAGATGAATGTCCCAGCTTAACAGTCAGGTGTGGCAGATTCCTCTCTATCAGTGTTTTTGTTCCATGCCGGTCTTCAATATTTTGGATGAGGACCTTCCATATCAGGGAGGGCAAGCTATTCCACTCATACTACTGGTTCAAATATTACTCTCATCCAGTAACATCCTTATAAGACACACCCATAATAATATTTGCCTGGGCACCCAATGGCTGAAGAATCCAGTTTCTTGCCCCAAGCTTATCTGTATAGCAATAAATGTCACTTGGTTTTCCCAGAGGGACCCAGAACAAGTAAGATATTGAGTCATCATTTTTTATTATCTAATCTGAAAAGGGATATCCAATTGTTTTTGCTCTAGTCTAGTTCTTTTCATGGAGTTGCTATGTCTAACCTAAAGACTCAAAGGAAGGGACCACACAAGTGTATGAACAATAGGAGAGGGGTTGGAAATCATTAGAGACCATTGCTGGGTCCCTCTCCCCTGAATAAACACTTGAGACCAGGCATGTTTTATAGCACTTCTCATGGTATTTGGAAAATAACTCTGAATAATTAAATGCTTTCTTGATCTGTGCATTCCCCTCCTCCAGTATCCAGTTAATCTTGGCACGTAGCCTGAGCTCAGTATTCTCTGAATGGAGCTAAACTGATCTTCCTTTGTGGATCCTTTATTTGAATCAGCCCTTAAAACCCACCATCCTCTGAACACATAGTAGACTTTTTCCTGTCCAATGGTTTTATTCATTCTTCATTTATCCACCTGGAATGACTTCTTCTGTACTCTGTTTCAAATCTAATTCCAATTCAATGTCCATTAAGTTTTTATACAATCCTACTGAAAATCAGTAATTATCATATTTGCACTCCACCTTTGTATTAACATTATTTAGATCTACTTCTGCTTTTCAATTTTTGCTATTTTCCTGTCTTTTCTTCCTAGCTGAATCATAAATTCATTGAGCACAAGGAGATTTTCTAAGTTTCTTTATATTACTCACACTTTTTTTTTTTTTTTTGTGGTGCTGGGGATTGAACCCAGGGCCTTGTGCTTACAAGGCAAGCACTCTACCAACTGAGCTATATTCCCAGCCCCCTATATTACTCACACTATATGTGGTACTATTTGTAATTTTGTGACTACATGACAAAGATTGCAAAGCACTGTTCAATATTAAGTGTAGAATGAAAACTTAATGTACTTGTTTTTCCTTATGGTCTTATAATTCTTTTAAAATAACATGACACCCTTCAAAGGCATTATTTTCCACTTCAGGACCATGTATATTGTGCCAATAAAAATAATGAAGTCTTACTGTGTTGGAAAGTTCGTAGCAAATTCTAAATGTCACAAAATTCAAAATATACAAAAAAAAAGCATGTCTATTGACTTACATCTCAAATCATGCTAAAAATTAAAATTCCAAAAACTCAAATAATTTAATTTATAGTATACATGAAAATACAGGTTATTTATATATTAACTACATAAAGATGACATATATTAACTATGTAAAACATATTATGACTGATAAAATTAGTATTTAAGTAAGTGTTCTATAAAATGTAAATGCACAGTCACTATTGAGGTATGCCATTAGCAATCCATTCTTTGGCTTCTATATTAGTTAAGCTGTCCAAAACTATTCAATAGTGCTAGTGAGGTTGATGACATCAGTGTATGATTCACAACAAAACAAAATAAAAATAAACTGGTTGGGCAGGTTTTCCCTTCTCAATCACTAATTAGTGAAACTTTTAAAATGTTCATTTAAAAATATTTGATTTTATTCTATATAAATCATTGAAATTAACATAATTACATATCTAATTTTACTCCACAAGAAAAATTACAGAAACTAGATATAATTTGAAAGAGTGAAAATAAAATAATAAATCCTACACATTCTATCATACCCCTTCTAAAGCTAATTTTTATCAAACTATCAATTTCTATTTGACCAAATCTAAATCTTTGCACTTACATTTTAATATTATTTTTCCTTACCCTTATAAATCTATAAGGTGATTTATATTCAGGTATATTCATTCACAGATTATAATGCTAATTCACAAGGTGCTCTTTTTAATATGTTACTGCAGCAATAAGTAGCATCAGTGAACATTGATTGTGCTAGGCAGATGTTGGAGACTATTGTGTCTCAGTTTCATAGCTGCATTAAAACATGTTTACTTGACCTGAATTTTGTTATTGACACAAGACTGGACTACAGCATCAAAGAGGCAGAGACTGTGCACCTTTTTTTTAATGTTCCTCTCATTTTTGTGTCTACGTATGGTTCAGATGTGGGGTACCTACAAATACAAAGAATTGAAGCTTATATTTTAAATTGATTGCCTTAAAAGTGAAAGCCCATATTTTAAAGTTATATCTTTCTTCCATGAAATTTGAAAACTCAACCAGGGATATTCTACCACTGAGCTATATTCCTAGCCCCTTTTTTGGCTATTATTTTGAGACAGGGTCTTGTTAAATTGCCCAAGTTGACATTGAACTTGCAATCCTCCTGACTCAGCCTCCCAAATCACTGGGATTAAAGGAGTGTGCCACTGTACAGGGCTATTTCCAACATTTAACATAGTGCACAAAGTGCAAATTCATTCTGTAAATACTTGTTGAATAAATCAGTTTGTATTAAATTAAATATGAATGCCATACTAAGCTCTCTGCCTAAAGTGTGGGAGTCATTTCTCACTCTTTATCCCATTAATGAGCTAAATGTACATACTCTTTCAATTCCAAACTTCCTTCACCTCCTAACCTGACACTTGGCATCCATCTCATAATGTCACGATCATAAACCACAAATGTCCTGGATAAAGGAGCTCTAGTTTACATGAACACTCTACTAGGGATGCAGGCACAGAATTTGACATACACTAGCTCATCTAATCTTCTGTTGAGTTGTTATTTTTAGTATGCTCTTTTCACATATTGAAATTAAGCTACTTAGAGACTAGTAGTATGACTAATGTTGCTCACTTAGTAAATAATGACAATGATGGTAAGATTTTAATTTAGCCTGTCAGACTCCAGAATGTATATATAACCCAGCATTCTAGCCATTGTTATATTTACTGCCTCACTGCTGTGATTAAAACTACAATTTATTTTCATAGTCTGCATAGTTCTCCTTGATATAATGAGTTTCTATCTTTGGAAAAATACCTACAAATGAAAAGAGTTGACACTAAGAATTGGTATTTTAAGTTGATTGCCTTAAAAGTAAATGCCTATGTTTTAAAGTTATATCTTTCATGAAATTTGAAATCAGACTCAGTTTCAAATTTTAGATTTGTCTTATACCAACTATGCCCCTTTCAGTAAGTTAGTTCTTATTTACCTCTGCTAATTAATCTGGGACCTCATTAATTTTGATTACTGCTGTGAAGTTAAGTCAAACTAACAAAAATGTTTTCTAAATACTTAGCACAGTGCCTGAAATATAACAGCTATTTAATAAATATAAGTAGTAATAATACTACTTGTATGGATTATAACATAATGATTGTTTTGCAATATTTGTGCCAAATCCCCTCCCATGTTTAATTAAGGCTTATGGTTCAATATTATCAGTATCATGTTATTAAATTTTATAATTAAATAGATAGCATAAAAAGATTACTTGTCTTATTTTTAATTGAAATGATACACTTATGTTTCATGGAAGATTAATGAAAGACTTCAAGTAAGTTTGTATTTAAATATAACTACATGAACTCCTAATGTTAAGTAACTGGATTGTTACATTGGATCTTAGATTATACTTAAGTATCAACTGTTCCCTTCAAGTTTTGTCTCCACTGATAGTCAGAAACCTTGTTTAAAACAAGATCTCTTCATATTTTTCAATTTTAATGGGATATTAGAAAGCCTTTATTCTATTTTGCATTTGAAAAAAATCAATAAAAAACACTGTTTTACAGGAAGTAATATGTGTTTAACTAATTAATGTCACAGGATTTATTCCAAACCGTAGACTAATGTTTAGTTATGAATGTACACTTTGAGGATTAGCCTGTGGGTACAGGAAACAACATGTTCGACAGATCACCTTTGAGAGCAATAAAATACCAAGAGCATTATGAGGCTTAAGGGAATAAAATTTCACCATATACACATATTTACAAGCCTATAATTCTTGACAATTTAAAGCTTCCTTAAGAATTCAACAACAAATAAAAATTAATTTCTACCAGCAATGTGTATAGAACCATAACAGACAGGATGACATTGTTAACATGTATAATCTTTTTCCAAGTCACAGTTGCCCCTAAGCTATTTTAAAAATATCTTTCCATTTTCTTCATTTCCTTGAAGGAAGTATCATAAATAACTGCTATCCCTTTCTCAGAAGATAATATCCCAAAGAACAATACTTTTAAAATTCTATTTTCCTAGAAAGGAAGTAACTCATGATAGTAAAATGTCTAATATATAGCTATAAAATATATTTAATTCTTCATAAATTAAAAGTAGAAATAAACAATAACTACATTAGTGATATTAAAAGTATTTTTCTTTTATACAAATTCAGTACCTATTCAAGATGTCCTTGAACAAGGCATGGCTTGTGACTTAGAGTGTCATGTAAATGTCAATTGTTTGCCTATTGTGTGAAGGATGTATTGCTTCCATGTCAATCCAAAATGAGGATGGTACATAATGAAGTAGACCCAGTAAGTATATTTGTTGTATATGTTGATTTAAAAAATTAAAATTTCAAAACCTAAAGCAGTTCACTCAATTATATACTTAATTCCAAAAAGCATATCTACCTTATGTTGGATAATTATGAACCCAAACCAACAGTGTCAGTATGGTTTTAAGAAGTGAATAATGAGCCACTCAGATTATCATGAGATTGGTGGCTTTAAATATATTCATGTGTTTTACAAAGTGATTTTCCCCCTTCAACACTGTTTTGATTGTGTATTCAACCTAAGATGATGATATATGCTGAGAGAAAAGAGGTATTGTGACTTGACTTGTCTGTCTTGTCAAATGATTTGGAGCTGACTTTAGGTCAACAAAATTTAAAATTCCAGCTGACGAGTGAACAGCTGATGGAATTTTCCACAGAAAATGGAAAGGAATGAATAGACTTGTCATAGATCCAAACACAGAAAAGCAAGCTATAAAAAATTTCCTTTGTCTTCCTCATCCTCTTTCTTTTTCTCCTTTTCCATTGTAGAGCTTCTTCAAAATACTATCCTTGCTCTGTTTCTTGGATGTTGAGAACAATTCTATGAAACTACTTAACAAGAGACTCAATTTCTTAGAGCCCCAATTTTCTCATTTGCAAGATAAGGTGGTAGGATTGGAATATGTGGGCCACAAACTTTAAGAGTGCATAAGTATCAACATGGGGAGAGTGTTAAAATGCATATTTCCAAGGCTGAGCTCAAAAATTCTCAGTAGGAATGGACTAAGACTCTGAATCTGCTTTTCTTAACAAGCCCCTGGAGATTCTTGAAGCAGGTAGTCTCCAGACCCCACTGTGAAACCCTGAAAATATGACAAATTCTTTCCAAGTCTCCTTCCACCTCTCATCTATCCCCAGGTCAACGTTTCCTTCAGATAGCATAGAAAGAATGCAAACTGATTTTCTGGTTTCAAAATTTGAAGTAGGGATAATTTTGATATTTTTAAAGTACTCTAATTTGTTCATGCTGTGTTCAACGTCTGTCTGGAGGCCATTCTTCAAGTCAGGAGAATATTGCCAGAGAAATCTATCTTTTCCTGGTGGTTATACCTCAGCTCATGGGGATTTCATTAATTTTTACAAGACTACACAGGGATGCTATTATGATATCAAAGCAAACAGTCTCATTTGAAAGAGTGTTGATCATTTACATCTTCAAGGTAATATCAGAAATAAAGTTAAAATATACCTTGTCTTTGCATTTTCAATTTGAGTTTGTGGTTGAACATTAATAAGAATCAAAATTATAATTTTGAAACTAAAACATACTCTAGAGATCCTCAATTACATACATTTCTGTTCCCTTTAAGGTATTATCAGCTCTATAACATCAACAGTCATGAAGTGTTCCTGTTTTTAATCTCATTGCACATTGCTGGCTCATTGGAGACACTCAAAAAAGTTCACTGAGTCAATAAATGAATAATTAAGTGCAATAGAATGAAAGACTCTCATCAATGAAATACTTATGAGAGAGGTCAAATGAGGTATTGGACTCATTTGGTAAGTGGCAAATGTAGGTTTAAAATCCACACAGATATCCTGAATTCTAAGAAAGGCTTTTAAACATTTGTGCTCTAGACAAATAACTCTTACATCTTGGAAATTATGTTTTGAAATCTGCCATTCTTCTTTACTTATCTTCACCACCAGTATAGGCAACATACCCTGAAATATTCAGAGGAGAGATGTTTTATTCCAGAAATATTGATTCTCATAACCCACATAAATGAAAATCCTGATAATTCCATGTTGTTGTTTTCTGAAGATTCCGAGTCTGTTTTCCAGTTTATGTAGACCTATCATATGACAATAACACAGCACAATATACAGGGTGGCCAATAACTTCTGAAATGATGTGATTTTTAAGAGTCATTTATTTGTGTGATATGTATCATAAAAATGAGATGATATTTTATATCACACTAGCTCAAATTTGTGCAATGTAAATCTTCCAAAATGTAAGAACACAGTAGTATTAATTCTGGCACAGAAGTCACAGAAAAAAAAAAATGGCCCATGGCCATCTCCTGTCTCTCTTTTGGTTTTTTTTCTTTCTTCTTTTTTTGTTATTTTCATTGTTTGTTCTATTTAATTATACATGACAGCAGAATGCATTTTAATTTATTGAACACAAATGGAGTACAAATTTTCATTCTCTGGTTGTACACGAAGTAGAGTCACTCCATTTGTGTAATCATATATGTACATAGGGTAACGATGTTTGTCTCATTTTACTCTACTGGTTTTCTGTGCGGCATAGTTAGATAGAAACTGTGTAAATGGAATAAATATTTCATTGATTAATTTAGTCATTTGCTCCTGAGGGAAAGGGATATTGTAATTTGTTTTTTCTAGTGTATAGGAGGAGATGAGATTTTTTTATATGATTTGCTTTAGGTAGATGAGATGCCATCTGTGTGACGTAAAAAAGTTGGGAGTCAATTCAAAACATAATACCTAACAGCTTTAACAGAGATAGATTTATTTATTTATTTATTTGGTTGTAAAAAGAATTAAAGTTCAAGACATCCCAGAGAATACAAGAGTTAGAGAATTCTCATTATTTCTCTTTATTTAGTTATCTCGAGTCATACCCCCTACCTCCAAAAAACAGTAGCAGAAAACACCAACTATTTTGTCACGTCTCAGATTGCATGGGTTAGTTGGGCTCTGATACACACTTTCCCTGCTGCTTTTGCTGGGAGTCTTTGCACGGTTATAGTCAAATGGTGGCTGTGACTAGGTGTCTGGCCGATTGCTGCTCTTTCATGTCTGCTCTCCCCCAGCACAGCAGCCTAAACTTTATTCATGTGAGAATCAGAGTTCTAAGAGGAAGAAAGAGGAAGCTGTATGTCAGGATTTTATATTCCTATGTTCATAAGTCCCACCACAACCCTTCTTTCATATATTGTTGGTCAAAGCAATGGCAAGCCCAGGCTAGATTGGGTGGGGACAGCTGGGGCATGACCTACAATTCTTAATGGAAGGAGCAGTAATTGAGGAAAGGAGGTGAGTGGAATTGGTTGGAATGATCTTTGGAAACTGGCTACCACAGTCATTGTAATAGCTAAATATTGGCACCTAGGCTAGTAATGATTATGATCTCTGAGAGTAATTGTTGAATGCTTTCTGAAAGTATTTCTGTGTTTTTAAAGTAGATTATTGGCAACTCTCTCTCTGACTTTATATGGTTAAATTCTACTATCCAGTATTATCTATTATCTATGTACTTTTATGAAAAAGGAGGTGCTATGGTTTGGATATGAGGTGTCCATTCCAAAAACTGTGTTAGGCAATGCAGGAGTGTTCAGAGGTAAAATGCTTAGGTTATAAGAGCTATAACCTCATTAGTGGATTAATCCCATTTGATGGATTAATAATTTGAATAGACTACTGAGTGGTAATTGTAGGCATGTTGGATATCGCTGGAGGAAGTAGGAAAATATTGTTATATTATATTATTATATTATATTATATTATATTATATTATATTATATTATAAAGATAATTATATTTTGTACCTGGCTCTTTGCTTTCTCTTACTCTGCTTCCTGGTTGGCATGATCTGACAGCTTTCCTTCACCACACCCTTTTGCAATATTTTTAACTCATTTCAGGTACAGAGCAATGTAGTTGGCCAACCATGAACTGAACCTCTGAATCTCTGAACCCCAAATAAACTTTTTCTTCTGTAAATTTTTCTGATCAGATAATTTAGCCAGAGCAACATAAAGCTGAGTTACACAGGAAGAGAGTATTCATTGGTTTTCTGGAGAAGATGAAGAGAAGATTGGAATCCTGTTGCCACCCACATGTCAACCCCTAACCCTTGCAAGACTCATGATTTGAGAAGTCCTTCCAGTAATCACTATATTGAACAAAGAGGATGTCATGAAATACAATCAGGAAATACTTGTTTTTGCCTCTGTAAGGAAATTCTCTATTATGTCTAGGTAAAAATGTGGGTAGTCCTGTGATTTTGCACATTATTTGTAGATAATTAAATTTCCTTGACCTCTGGGTCACAAAACAGTATCAATTCAATATTTAGAATGTTTGGTCTTATATACCAGTCGTGGTTTTTTATTCTCTTCAAGGTGAGAGCCCTTCTCCCTTCTTCTTAGTCTTCCAATGCTTTTTCTCCATCTTTTGACTACAAATCTGATTGTTCATCGTTGACATAGAGAGGGAGGCAAGACAGCCCGGAGGAGAAAGAAAGGGCAAACTTGGCTGGAATTCTTATATCCTGGCTTCATTCTTTTTAGGCATATCACATGTTTAAATCTGACAGTCATTAGTAGCTGTGTTTACACATTCATCAGAGACCCCTCACTCATGAGCAGTTCTATTTGAATGAATGAATTTTGTCTGTGGATTCTTGCCTAATTTTGCAACTCCTAAGAATATAGCGATTTTTTACTGCCTAATGATGTGTTCATTTCAATCCTTAAATATGATCTTACTGGCTAAGATCTAAGACTAACTACATGCTTCTTTTTTTGCATGTGGCTCACACTTAACCTTCAGGAAACACACATACTTTACTCCAATGATTAGAGGGAAAGCAAATCTAAACAGATGGCAAACTCCTTTCATTTTTATCTTTTGAGAAGCTTCCCAAGCTCTTCTACTGTTTGTTGTCACAGATGAACCTCTGGAAAACTTCCCTAACCTTACGATTTAGGGAGAGACCCATTGGACTAACACACACTCACACTCTGTCTCTCTCTTTAAAATGGAGAAGGAACATACTTCCCTACTACTCTAGTCAAGATCTAGTCTTTCAGTCCTTCTATGTGCCTAAAGTTACTGAATCTGTTCAAGATTCAATGCCTGGGTTTTGGTTGTACTTCCTATGAAATCCTCTCTTATTTTTGCCTAATAGTGTACTAGCTAAAAGCACTTATTGTGGAGACAGATTTTCCAGATTCAAATTCCAACTATCTCAACTTTCTGATTTCAGTCATCTCTTCCATAAAATGATCCTATTTAATTGATAATAATAATATCTATTAAAGTTCATTTCGATGATTAAATAAGATAGTAGTATAGGACATTGAAAAGAGTAATCCAGAAGTCAAGTCAAGAAGAATCATATTTTTACATCCTGTTAAAATTCTCATTGCTCCTGGAAATGTCAATCAAAAGTTGGAATATCAAACAAGTGAGAGAATTTAACTATACCTGAGGTAGGAGGGTGAATACAAAACTTGTTATTTTTTTAATCAACTGGAGCATTTATTCTCAAATTCACTGAGATAATTGTCAGGTAAATCAGTAGGTTGGGATGATATAACTAATAAATTGATAACCTTAACTAATAAATCCTTTTAAATGTATAATTAAATAGTGATGATTTTCAAAATATTAGAAATGACACAAATCTTTACATATACAAATAAAATTTCTAGAATTGCTGAATATTTATACCACTTCTTTGTTTTGTAGTTTTCCCAAGTTTTGTTTCTTTTTTAATTAACAAATAATAATTGTATATATTTATGAGGTATGATATAATATTTCAGTGCATATGTATATTATATATATATTATGGTATGATCAAATCAGAATAAGTAGCAGATCCATTAACTAAATACTTATTATTTCTTTGTGGTAAGAACATTTAAAATCCTTGTAGATATTTTAAAATATATAATATATTACCATTGACTATAAACACCATGCTATGCAATAAAACACTAGAAGTTATTCCTCCTATCTAACTGAAACTTTGTACTTTTGTACCCTTTGCTCAATATCTCTCTTTCTAACCCCTCTACCCTGTGGTAATCACCATTATACTTCCCATTTCTATGAGTCAACATTGTTAGATTGCACTTGTGAGTGAGATCTTATGGTATTTGTTTCTGGCTTATTTCATTTAATATGACTTCTGCTTATTTCATTTAATATGACTTCTGCTTTAATTCCTGTTGTCACAAACGACAGAATTTCCTGGCATTTTTCTTAAGGTTGATAGGTATTCCATTCTGTGTGTGTGTGTGTGTGTGTGTGTGTGTGTGTGACATTTTCTTTATTCATTCATCCACTGATGAACACTTGGATTGTTCCCATATATTGACTATTTTGACTACTCCTGCAATGAACATAAGAATGCAGATATCTCCTCAATATACTGATTTCAATTCCTTTGAGAACAAACACAGAAGTGGGAATTATGTGACATATGCTAATTCCATTTTTAGTTTTCTGAGGAACTTCCATACTGTTTTTTTTTTCACATGGCCATTAAACATATTGATATCATATCATACAAAATAAGAAAATTTGTTACCACAATGTTTTTCAAAGTGGCTGTACTAATTTAAAACACCACCAACAGTCTATCAAGGGCCATGTTTTTCCTCCTTTTCCCAGTACTTATATTTCATTGCCATTTTCATTTCTTTAATTGCCAATCTAACACGAGTAAAGTGATATCCCCTCATCATGGTTGTAATTTGCATTTCTCTGATGATTAGAGATGTTGAGCATTTTTATACATTTGCTAGTCATTTGTTTTCTTCTGAGAAATGTCTGTTTAAGTTCTTTGCCCATTTTTAATAGGACTATTTACTTCTTGCTATTGAGTACTTTGAATTCCTTATACCTTTCTGATATAAGCCATATCTGGTATACAATTTACAATGTTTTCTTCCAGTGGATTATCTCTGCACTCAATTGTTCCTTTGCTGTGCAGAGTTTTTTGTTTGATGTAATTCCCTTTGTTTAATTTTACTTTATTTCTTATGTTTTGGGAGTTATGTGTGAGAAATCACCACCCAGATCAAAACCATATAGCTTGTGTATATGTTTTCTTATAGTGGCTTTATAGTTTTAGATCTTGTATTTAAGTATTCCATTCTTTTGTGTTGGTATTTGTATAAAAGGAGCAATAGATATCCATTTTCGTTCCTCTGCAAATGTATATTCAGTTTTCCAAAATAATTTATTAAAGGTACTTTTTCCCAACTCATATTGCTGGTAACTTTATTTTTAAAAATATGTAGATAGTTTGGGTTTATTTTGGGGATCTCTATCCTCTTCCATTGGTTTTCATGTCAATTGTAATACCAGCATTATGCTGTGTTGATGACTATAATCTTATAGTCTATTTTGGAATCAAGGAATTGTGAAGCTTCCTGCTTTGTTCTTTTTGTTCAAGGCTGTTTCAGTATGGTTTTCTGTGGTTATATGTAAATTTTAGAATTTTTTCTCTACTTTGTGAAGAATTATATTGGAATTGTGATTGGAATTGCACTGAATCTGTAGAATGCTTTGGGTACTATAGATGTTTTAACAGTATTCATTCTTCTAATTCATAAGCATGGAATATCTTTCTATTTATTTGTTTCGTCTATTTCTTTCATCAGTGTTTTATAGTTTTTAGTACACAGTTTTTTCATTTATTTTGTTAAATTTACTTTAAAGGTTCTTTTAAAAATACCATTGCAAATGGGATTGTTTTCTAAATTTCATTTTAACACTTTATTATTAGTGTATAGAAACACTACTGAACTTTGTAAGTTGATTTTGTAACCTGCAATTACTGAATTTACTGAATTTATTAAATTTGCAAATTTAGTGAATTTACTTATCAGCTGTAATGGTATTTTGGTGACTTTATTAGTATTTTCTACATATTAGGTCATGTCATTGGCAAACAAAGACAATTTCGCTTCTTCCTTATTTATTTGAATGTCTTCTTTCTTTTTCTAGCCTAATTGTTCTGGCTAAATCTTCCAGTACTATGTTCAACAAAAGTGATGAAAGTTCTGTGTTCCTGCTCCCAAAGAAAAAGTCTTCAAATTGTCACTATTGATTATGACATTAACTGTGGACTTATAATATGCAACCTTTAGTCTTTGGAGAAATATTCCCTATCTACCTAATTTGCTGACAATTTTAATCATGAAGGAAGTAGAATTTGTCAACTGCTTTTTTTTCAAATCTCATTCTGTTAATACAGTGGTTCACATATATTGATTTCCATTTGTTTAATCAGTCTTAAAAACTAGGGTAAAACCTAGCTCAATTGTGGTATGAAAGATGCTTTTAATGTACTGCTGAACATGGGTTGAAGTATTTTATAGAGGATTTTTGCATCTTTGTTCATCATTGATATTAGCCTGTAGTCTTCTTTTCTTGTACTGTCTTTGCCTGGCTTTGATCTCAGGGTAATGGTATCTTTGTAAAATTATTTTGGGAGTACTCCCTTTTCTTTCTTTTTTTTTTTAAATAAGTTTGAGAAGGATTGGTATGATTTTTTAAATGTTTGATTAAAATTAGCCATGAGGTCATCTTGTTCCTGGGCTTTTCTTTGATGGGAAATTTTTAATCACTAATTTCAACTTCTTTCCTCATTGGTTTGTTTAGATTTTCAATTTTTTCACAATTTAGTATTGATAGGTAATATGTTTCTAGAAATTTATTTACTTTTTCTAGATTGTCCAGTTTTGTGGCACATAACTGCTCATAATATCCTCATGATTTTCTGTATTTGTCCTTTACGCACACTGGGCACTGAGGGTATAAAAGTGATGCTATGGAAGTTTTAAGAATCCAGATAACAAATAAATAAAATATGCATTATGTCACATATTTGCTCCACTGCCCACAGAACCATATTGGGACTTGAGCTCAGGATGGCCTGTGTATACTTACCTCTTGGTTGTAACAGAGGTAATCCCACCTTTCAGGTATAATTGAGTTCTGATCATTTTCAAGCAGGTAGTAATGGAGAGGCTTCGAAAAGTGTTCAGTAAAGGAAAAGAAAGAGGCTTTGCCAGGAGACTTCAGAGCTCTGAGATCTCCTCTTTTGCTGGAAGATGATGACATTGAGGCTAGAACAAAGTGGACTTACCTGGGGTACACAGATCTTCTGGGCTCCATCTTCATTCATGGAAGAATCCGTAAAAGCTGAGGTGGGGCAGTCTTACTTAGACTTAGTTATCAAGACATTTCTGAAACTTGTACCCTGGAGATAGGGCATAAAAAGGGGAAAGATTCATCAGTTCTATAGAATTATACATGTTTTGGAATTGTTTTGAATCATAATAAAACATGTTTTCTGTGATCAATAAAAGAAGAACCTAGAAACACATTTTTAAACATCTTACATCTACCAAAATGATTGATGTTAAAAATAAAGAAAGATTGGCAGCATCAAATGAAGTGAGCCTGCTGACAAAACTCAGGTTTCATACATTATTTGTGGGAATGAAAAACAGCATAACCACTTTGAATGTAAGAATGTCGGTTTTTATAAAACTAAGTATATACCTACTCTGTGGCCTAGAATTTACTCAATAAAAGAAAACATATATTCACACATGCACACAATACAAAAAATTTCATAGCAGCTTATTCATAATATCTCCAACCTAGGAACAGCCCAGATGCCCACCAAATGGAGAACAGATAAACTGTGGCTTATTCATACAGCAAAATACTACTCAACAGTAAGCAGGAATGCAGCAATATGGAGAAATCTCAAACACATAGGGCTGAGAGAAAGAAATTTTATGTAAAATGGTGCATATTCCATAATCTCTATGAAGTTCTAGTAGAGGAAAAACTAATCTACATAAAAAAATAAGAGTATTGGTTTTCTGAGGGACGCTGGAGCAAGGATTACTGGGAAGGAGCAGGAAGGAACTTTTGGGGTTGCAATAATTCTCTCTATTGTGATGGGGACTTTGTGCAGTATAATTGCAAGTCCTTTGAATGTTTCCTCAATTGAATGAATAAAATAAGTATGGAGAATTTATGCACATTTTACCTCCAAATAATAATTCTGTAAAATGCTCAAGTATATTCTAGCTATACTTAAGTATTTGGGCAATGAATTGATACCTATGACTTCTTTAGAAAAGTGTCAAATATTATGATGAGTAAGTAGATGGAGAGTGGGAATAGTAATTATGTGACCAAGCAAGTACAATAAAAGTTAAATAGTAGAATCTAGTTGATGCCTGCATATTTATTTACTATAAAATTCTGCAAGCTTGTAAATTACAAAAATGAAATTTTAAAATCTGGGTTGAGGTGGGAATGTAATGTTTTTATTATGTTTTTCATGCAATAAAATATTACAAAAAGTTTAACAATATGAATATCTCAACTTTACTATGTACCACTTTTGAAATAACAAAGATGACAAAAGATGCATTTATTGTCTCAATAATTATTTATTAAACAGCTCATTGTCAGTCATAAGAACAGATACAAAAGTTTGTTTTGGTCTTAAATTCTAAAAGAAGAACAGAAGGTAATTTTTTACAGTGACTTCTCAATTAAATGTATCACTTATATTTGCAATTATTTTAAAGGAAATCATTTCCCTCTAAAATTCCCAGTTTTGTTTGTTATATTTTATTTGAAATATTCATAATTAAGAAAAATAAACTGCTATGAAAACAAGTTCTAGAAATAGGTTTTATGGTACTACCTATTCTAAATCAATAGTTAGCAAATTTCTCCAGTTAATATTCTTCGTGTCTTTCAAGTATAACTGTAAGATATTAGTTTATAAAGTCAACTAATCAAGAAGAAAACAGTTGAATAAGTAATTGTGAAAAATAATAATCTAGGATTAATATTTTAGTCTTTTTTTCTAAATCATAGCCAGCAATATCACAAGATTTGTCTTAATACCTGCATAATGTAAATTACATCTGGCATGTCTCCTCAGAAAAGCCACAATGTCCAGACATAACTAAAATAAATAGCTTTAAGCAAGTTAATTTATAATCTCATCCAGTGAGTATACATACAGCTGTCAAAAAATATTAGTCTTCTCGTTACTGACTTTAAATACAAATCCTATTATCTCTACCATTGAAATGCTAAAAGCAAGCTTTTGATCTGGAGGATACTAGGTGCAGACCTCAGTCTTCTATTTGCTCTCTGTTCTTTGCTTCTGTAAATTTAGCCACCTGACCATTTCCCTAAAAAGTGGAGTCTTCTTTCTCTTATAGAATATAGCATATTTGTCTTTAAAGACTGACAACAGTAAGCTTTTCATCTTTTCTTCCCAAACAAGGTATGCAATATTTTTTCTTTCAACATAGATGTGATATTTTCTCACCACCCAGGAGCTAAGGTTCATTCTTCCATTAATGTACTCTATTAATCAAGTAAATTTTATTACTTTTTTCCTCAAAAAAGTTTCTCATACCTCTATATCCTTTTTATTCTCATCGCCACCAGTCTGTTTTAATGATCTCATGCTAAAACTAGTACAAGTATTTTTAAGAATAAGTTTTATCATATATTTATGCTTATTTTTTAAAAAATCATAAAATAGAGATTTTTAAAACATGGAGAATTTAATGCATAATTTTTGATGCAGCAATGAGCTAAAACAACTATTATTATTTTATTGTATTCACTTCTAGTTGCTTATTTTTCTTTAAAAATATGTTTTTAAAATATATGTATTACTTTCTCTCAAATGCACCAAAACTTATGCATTTAATACTCACTTCATATTTATTTACTAATATCTTATTATAAATAACACATATTTGTAACAATAAATGGATAAATATATATGTGTGAATATCTGATTATTTGTTAAAGATAATAATAGGAGGTGGAAATAGTGAGTTAAATAGTATGCATTATTAAAATTTAAAATAATCTTGTCAGATTTCTTTCAGTCCAGTTTCCAACAGGGCATGATCTGTTTTGTTATCCTTGAAAAAATCTGCATTATCATTTTTTAAAAATACTTTCCTTGAGATCTGTTCTAGCACATGCAAGGCCCTGGTTTCAATTTCCAGTACAAAAGAAAAAAGAAATCAAAGAATACTTTTTAAATTTTATTTGCTCAAGAAGCAATCTAGTTATACTTCTCAGGTGGATTTGATAACTGACAAAATCAATCACTTATTCATAAATTTACTAGCTGTACTTTTGTGAATTTTTAGATCATACCTGCAGTTTAGTTTATTTGGGGTATTGCTTTTTGCAGTAGTGCTAGCTTCTACTCTAATCTATCCTTCACTTCAAAATGAATATTGCTGGTACATATTTGCTTTTCCAAAGTGCAATGTTTCCTTAATGTCCTACAGAGGCAAAACTTTAATAATCAGGAATTCTAATTTGTCTGTCTACCTAAGCCAAGAAATAAATATCACCATTTAAATACTGATTTCCTATCTATCTTTATCAAGTGGCTGCAAAGATGTTTCCTTAATGGTTTCTCCCTCCCTTCTACATATAAAATCTATTTATCCTTCTGAGTAAGGGACCTGCAGGAACCTTAAGCAGTTATCACAGCTTACATGAATCATCCTGACTGCCATTTCTGCAGTTCGATCTTCCACCTAGGTGCTGCAGACATAAATCAGAGAGCCACTGCTGGCACTTTCCTCTCCTTATCTCACATAGTCCTTCCATAGCACAGGACTCTTAATTCTACTTCAAAAATACAATTTAAATTCCCTTAGCTTTTTCTCTATCTATGTTGCCCCTTTACCAGACCAAATCCTAATCCTGTGCTATCTTGATGACGAGTAGCTCCCTCTGCTACCAGTAATGTATTCTTTTAGTAGACTTTAGTGACATTTATAAAAGGTAAATTTGATCACAGTGCTTTCTCCTTTGCTTAAATCCCTGTCAAAAGATTTTTACTGCACATATGATAGAATTAAACTCTTATGTGACCTATATCTTACTGGATCTGGCTGTTCATCATCGGTCACTATTTTCCTCACCATTACCTTCACTCACTGTCATACACAAATGTCCCAAACTTCTTACCTAATCACCACCATCCAACATCCTTCTTCCTTTATTTTACTCCCTTGTCTTCTCTGCACTCACATTCTATTCTACTTGTAGTTGCTAGTGTAAATCTAGCTTTTTCTGGTAGATTTCAGTTAGTTTCCTTTATTACTGAGCTTACAGCATCTGATACTTTTTCTCTGCAATGTCTGTAATGGTTCTAAGCACTGCCCCATTTTGGCAAATTATTTATTTAACATTTATTATTTTCCACAAAGGCTAAGACTATGACCCTATTTTACAGAACTTTGTTTGAAGCTCAAAAAAAATGATTGGTAAAAAACAGAGACTCAATTAACTTTTTGTTGTGTGGAGAAAATAGAAGACTAATTTATCTTATAGATACAATATTTACTTGTTCTCTAAATTATTCCTGTAATTAAAATCTTATTTCTCTGAGCACTTTCCATCTCTTTTGAGTCAAACACCATGTCCTTTGCTTCTCTAATATCCTCATTGCTCAGAAAAGTTCTGAAACCCAGCAGATATCAAATATATACCAGTTGAGATAATTGTGCAGGTAAAGAGTCATGCCACTGACCTTTGAAAAAAAATAGAAGGAGGGCAGGTGAAATAAATTTTTGTACTGAGGGGAAACAGAAGAGAGAGGATAAAAGCATCACTGCTGGTGGTTGATTTGCAATCAAATCATTAATACTAAAGATGCTTTTAGTTTTCTAGTTATTTTGTGCTTATTTTTCCCTTAACTGACAAGAAGATATCTGTCAATGCATAAAAATTAATTTGCTTAAATGAAATTTTAAAAAGGAAATTGAATTTATTAAAACATTATCATTTGCCCTTACATAATTTTAAGTGTCATTAGCTATTTCATTTATTGTCTCAACAACTCTTCCTTTCAAGGATCAGCTCAATCAGATAAGGAGGTTTTGGGTGTGGGTAATAAGGTCAAGGGAAACGTAACATCCAACTTCAAAACCTAAAAATTCAGTGGACTTTAACCTTGTTAGGACATAGGCCAAATCTAGAGTACCTTCACACTGACAAAATTAGGCATCGGCAGTAGTCAACTTGTATTGATGACCAATGCCTCATAACCTGATTGGGGATATAGAAATCTAGCTTTGGTTTTGCAGTTATGTGACTAGTGAGAGAATCCCAAACTCGAAGAGCCTAGTTCATTAGCTTCATCTACAGCAGATACTTCAGGGACTAGAATTCTTTTCTTAATTCATTAGTGGAGCCTTGAATCAGCATCATTTAATCTCTGCCAAATGACTCAGAATCTCCGAGTGTACTGTATCGGAGGCCTCCCAAATCTCCAGCTGAGTGCACTGAAGGTCATATAATATTTGGTCCAAATAG
Source organism: Glaucomys volans (assembly GCA_020662805.1). Lineage (NCBI taxonomy): Eukaryota > Metazoa > Chordata > Mammalia > Rodentia > Sciuridae > Glaucomys > Glaucomys volans. The sequence continues at coordinate 206,401 of JAJEJO010004955.1, read as the reverse complement.
ATTGCTTGTACAAACTATTGAAGGAAATAAGAATCACAACCAAGTTGGCCTGAGATATAATAGAGAACACAAAAAGACATCCCTTTTGAAGGTCCCTGGTGGAAGTAGAGATCTTTAAAGAGTAACTCCAAAGAAGACAAAGTGTGGTAAGAATTTGACACTTTGAGTTTACATTAAATTTAATTGACTGCAATTAAGGGGCCCCCACGTCTGAAACTAAACCTCAGTTCATCTGCTTTGAGAGAATACATGGTCTTCTCTTAAGGAAAACAAAGTGTGAAAATCAGTGACAGTATAGGTGAAATAGCTAAAAAAACAAAGGAACCAAATAAGTGAAGAAAGCCAGTCATCTAAATTATTTTTAAGGGAAAAAGATCCTATAAGGTAAATCATTATTTAATTGAAAAATTACACAAGTTTTAAAAATATGAATTATAATCTTTCTTCTTCCCTTAAAGGTTTTACCTTGGATTGTCATTTCATAATCTTTTTCAGATCAGTTTACTTATGTGACTGATAATATTTGCAGCATGTGACATAGCTGGATGATCTCCTGAGCTCAGTACATGCCACAGATTTGTAATTTTCTACCTATATAACTTAATAGACTATTTTAATATTTGTTCCCACTATTTTTAATTCAACTATCCAGAAAAAAGTACATGCTGCTCAGTAAAAGGAATGCCATCAAATCATTAAATAGTTCTTTTTACTTAATTGTAGTGAAGGACTCTTAGAGAAAATTTTACCTGAGGTAATTGAACAGTTTATTCTATCCTTATTCTAAGTATCTTCATTTATTACATTTTGAGATAGATCTTTTGATTATACATAGAAAAAATAAATGTAGACCTTTATCTGTTAGATAATATTTAAAAATCTACTACTTGGTAATTTTTGAAATTTCATCATTTTTGTGGATTCTTTTGTTTTTCATTTCTCTCACTCTCTCTCTCTCTGTTTCTCTCTGTTTCTCTCTCTCTCTCTCTGCTGTATGAACACAAACTCTGCAAGCTCCTAAAATAATAAAGCACTACACATATGTATGTGAAAATGTGTCCTTTAAAAATGTATTCATATGTAAATTTTCTAATCTCATGTGTTTTTCTATTTTACATCTGGAGAAACTGAGACACAGAGACTTTAAGCCAGGTCCAATATCATATTGCCAGTTAGTAGGAGAGGAGAAACTCAAATTTCAATTCCTGACTTAAATCTGTCTTCTTTCAACTTCTTCAAAACATAGAGGTAATATAGATAAATGGCATCTGAAAAATGAATTTATTTTGTGTGCCACCAAATATTTAGAGATTTTGGAAATTTTAATTATTTAAATGGCATTAAAACATATCTGTGATAGTAATACAAAAAATGTGTAATGCCTCAGTGAGTAAGATTAGTATGTTCTATCCTTTCTCACTTTAATTAGCTGAATAATTGCTTCAGCTTTTCATTTTTCTTTGTCTGTGGAGACTTAACTTGAGACTTAACTTTCATTGCATGAAAATCACATTGAGTTTCTTCCAAGATAATCTGTTCAATTTTGTTCACCAAAATGATTGACAAGTGTTCAGAATGAACAAAATCCAGACAAAGCTCTGCACGAAGAATCACTGATCCATGAAAGAATGGTTTTCCACTCTGAAAGAGAGAGAAAAAAAAACAAATTTAAAATTTGTGATATTTTATTTCATTTCTCACACACTATATATATCATAAATGTCATCTAACAACATATATATTATATTTATATTTTTATGTATTTGTGAATCTTAAGTAGTAAATAATTTTATAAGATATAGAGTATCCCCAAGTCTGAAACACATTTACTTGAAGATCTCAGGAAAACAGCATGTACAATGGATTATGCAGATATAAAAATTAGAAATTCTAATGTAATATTAACTTGGCCATATCCATTTTTACATATGACCTTGTATTTTACATATTGTATATATATCTTGTTTAAAATTTTTGTTTTTATTATTTATTTTATTTAAAAATTCCTCCCAACCTGAAGTATATTTGACATTTAAAAATGGTATATATTTGAAGTATACAGATTTAAGTATAAAGATTTAATAGCTATATGCATTGTGAAATATTCACTATAATTAAGCTTGTTAACATATCCACATCTCACATGATTATCACTTATTGTGGTGAGAACACTTATGAGGATCTATCCTCTTACCAAATTTCAAGAGTATTTCTCATTTTCTTTGAAATTAGTTTTCTATCTAAAATCAAGAGAATCAGCAATTGAAGAATCAGGAACAGTTTCTCCAAGCAAAGATATTGGCTTATTTTAAATCCCTTTTGGCTTTTAATTTAGTCTAGTTATCAAAAGCAATTAATTTATTTATAATAACATAGAAAATGATTTTATTTAATTAAGTTCAGCACAATATTTTAAAGTCTTCATGATTACATTGTATATAAAATCATAACCCTTATAGGCAAACTGCTCTGGCATAGTTTAAGTATTTTGAACCATCATGTGTTTGTGTGTTTAACATGTGATGTATAATAGCCAGTTTTTGCCATCTGTAGTGTTGCCCTTAGCAACATAAAAGCATGTGACAGTGCTTATGTGACTCTCTGTTGGTTTGCAGCAGCGTGTAAAAGGATTTAAGCAAAATGAAACACACAGGAATATTGATCTAGATAACTGGAGTTTTCAATCTACAAGAATAATGTAGATTGGTAAAGAAGGAGAAGGAAGGGAGAAAGAAAACAAGCCAAGAAAACTGTGTGGAGTGAGACTATGGTACTATAAAATGGTGTGATTTCCGGAAGTTATTGTAAAGATTAATTCAAATTATGTACAGGTAGAACGGGGATGGATACTTCATTTCTTTGCTCTAACATTTCTTAATCTATATTTGGTAAGCAAAGTTAATCCCTGTTTAGCTGCTTGATAGGAAAAGGGGTAGTTTTATAATCACAAGTAACTTTATCATCATCATCATTAAGAACAAGATTGAAGATTCTATTAAGCATTACAGTGCTTATTTAAAAAGGGTAGAGAAATAAATTTTCAGAGCAAAATCTTCTGTGATTCGTAAACAGCTGTAAGTAATCAATAAGATAATATATATGTAAAGGCATTATTAATCATGCCTAACACACACCCACCAATTTTTTAAATATGAATTTTTTTAGTTTACAAAACTTCATCAATCAAAGTGGGAGAAGGAAGATTTTGTAGTGTAAAATTATAAACAAACACAACTGTATTAAGGAACTCTGACTGTGTATCTTCAACCAGAAAGAAAAGAAAAATGCAATTGTGACAACATCAGCTTAACTAAATCTCTACAAAGTTTAGTTAAGAGGCAAGTCTGTGCCCTCTCCTTCTGCTCTTGCCCTCTTCCTGCAGATTGTACCATGGAAGTTGTGACCTTCTTCCACCGTGCAGAGGAACAGCAAGAGGATAACTTGGTTCTCTGAATGTATCACATTCACCTTGTAGCTCATCTCCAGTTGAATTAGATCAAAGAGAAATAAGCATTTATTTTACCTTTTGTTTGCAATCTCTTTTTTCTCACTGCTCAGCCTACTCTTCTAGCACAGGAAGGATTCAGTTGAAGATGGTAGAAGAAATAGATAAGAGTCATAAGAAGTTGTAAGTTGTGTGTGTGTGTATATATACATATATATATACACATACATGTATATATATACACATATATATAAATTATAATTATGTATATAATTATATCCTGATTCTGAGTCTTAAAAGAAATTTCTTTTGGGAGCCTCAGGTGTTTAAGATATATTCAAGAATGTAAAATACACTCATTGTATTTTATCATTTCTTAGTGTCTACATATGAATAAATAGCAAAACCTTAGTTAATAAATATGACCATAAGGGTCCAAATGAATATGGGTAGGAATGAAAACTCAGGACATTTAGGCAGCATGCAGGAGCATGTTCTGAGCTGGTGAAGTGGGAGAGTATTAAGGGTCAAGGTCTTTTAGGCATATATTGTGGATCCAGCAGGATATTAGTTGCTTTATATACATTAATTTGTTTTACAGTGACAATGGCTCTAAGAGATAAATTTTATTAAGTTATGTTTTTAGTCAGAGAAGTTTCATGTTTATTCAGTTTCTGATTGCATTTGGTGGGGTTTCCTTCAGGTCCAAAAATAGATGTCTAATTCCTAATTCCTGTACATTTCACTACTGTCTTAATGAGATAACTGGATTCTTATTTGAATTGTATTTTAAAAAGCTTTTTATAAAATATCTATCACTCCAATTCAAATATTTAATATATTATCAAGAAATAGTTTAGGTCAAAGTATGTTGAATGAATGTATGAAATTGTCACAATGAAACCCATTATTTTGTGTAATTAAGGGGTTAGTGATAATTTTAAAAATAAATGGTTTAAAGGAATATATTAATGGAATGCTAACTTCTAAAGTACTTGCTTATTCTTTTTCATGCTTGGAATTCAGGGTAATTGTGAATAAATGTTATCTTATTTCAAGTCCAAGTCCTATATCCTAAGTCATTGTTTTTGTTTTACATAGGAATTCAGCCTCTGATTTGTTATAATCCGAAAGAGAGCCTCCACTCTGTCAGGATCAGAAGTTCCTCTTTTTACAAAGTTCCTGAACTTGCTAGCTTTCATAAATTTGAAAATACTATCAAGAACAAATTATATCACCTCCGTCAGTCCCCAATAAATGGAGCTTTCACTAGTGCAGTATTGCTACACTATTATAAACCCATGAATTTAGACATCTTCTTTCATAATATACCCTGTTATTAGGCAGAGAAGCTTTTGTACACTGGGAAATTTGCTCCCATTTTTCTCAAATCTTAGGTACACAGGACTGGTACAGGACTGCTAACATCCAGCAGAGCATAGAAGTTGAATAGCTCACTGCTTGTTCAAATCCCAGATCTTTTCTTTCCTAAATGTAGGTTATTGGGCTGGGGTTGTAGCTCAGTGGTGGAGCGCTTGTCTCACACATGTGAGGCACTGGGTTCAATCCTCAGCACCACATAAAAACAAACAAACAAAAAAGGGCTGTGTCAATATGCGAGTAAAAATATTTGAAAAAAAAATGTAGGTTATTGTGCAGATTACTCCATGCCTCTCTGCTTCAGTTTCGTCATCTGTAGAAAAGGTTGTGTAAAGGGTAACCAAGATAATTTATATAACTGTAATTGAAAAATATGAAAAATAGATTGGTAAAGGTAAAAACAGGTTGGTAAATATATCCTCAATCTTTACACTTATATCACACATGTGTGGTCATTATTTAATACAAATTTGTTTCTTCCATAAAAATAGGCATTAACTCATTTATATTACAAAGTTATTAACAAAATGTATAGATTAGGAAGCACTGTTAAAAACACCTTTGATATGAAATACACTCCTAAATTATTCGGAACAGATTTAAAAATATTTAGAAAGTTAAAAGTTCACATATTAAATGGAATTTCTTTATTAAACCATTGTACTATAATAACCTTTATCAGATATTAAATTTTGAAAGTAATAATTCTAAGAACTATAAATTTATATACACATATGAACAGAAACACATATACACAAGAGAATGCATAAAACTAATTTTATTTCAGTGCTCAATTATATTATTCATTGTTTTCAGTGTGAAATGGACAAAGCATGTGAAACTTCATTTTATTGCCTCTGAACAAACCTTAGCAAACTAAATTTGGGGGCTAAATATGGGTGAAAAAATAAAAGTTAGGCTGTGTTACAAAAGACTGAAAAGTAGTAGCATAAAAGACATATTTTCTCTTTTAATTGGTGATTCAGTTAACTGTTCCTTGACTGGCATATCATCTCTACTATATTAGAATCTCAGATATTTTCCATTTTATTGGTCTATCACCCAGAAAATATGGCCCACATCCACAGAGTAAAAGATAATTATCACTGGTTATCAGTAACAAGAATAAGGTAAAAAGCTGCAATGGCTCCGCCACTCGGGCAGTCGCAACCAAGTCCACTGCTGTCAGAGCAGCTTTCATTCTGTGCCATGCTCCACTGTAGGCTCACTATGGTAGGCAGCAGGCAGGTGGAGCTGGGTTTATTCTTCAGTCCAACCCTTGTCTCAGGCTGCCTACCAGCCCACCCTCAGACCTTGAGGGGCTCCCTCCCCCGGGGCTGGTGGGAAAGGCAAGGGGGGATGGTAGCTCCCCTGCAGCTTCCCTGCAACTAGCCAGCCATTGGTCCACTTGTCAGCCTGTCCTTGCCAGCCATTGGCTGATCCCTAGCCTGCCAAAATTCAACAACTTAAAAGGAGGCTCCCCCTGCCTCTCCCTCCATCCTTCCCTCCCTCTTTCCCTTCTTCCCTACTTCCCTCTCCCTCCCTCTCTTTCTCCCTCTCCCTCTCTTTCTCTTCAGGGCAGACACTGTTTGTCTGCCTAATGAAAATCTCTTGCATGAGTTCCTGTGCCTGGAGTGTTTTTTCTGGGCACTTTTTTTCACTTTTCAACAAGTTCTCCTTCCTCAAATGTTGAAGCTTGAATATTAGAGAAGCACATCGATGCAAGCATATACAGCAAGCTTTATTTAAAAGTAGTAACACAGACTTCTCTCAGGAGGGAAAAGGGGATCATGGCTGGTATTCTGGTATCCCAAAACAGGAGAGCACCTGGCCCTTTTTATAGACCAAACTTTCCTTTGTTCTCCTTCCCCAACCCCCATCTTTCTCCTTCCTGCCTATGTGACTAGATCTAGGAGATGCTGGTGGGATGGCCAAAAGATGGGAAGACAATGGACAGGGGAAAGGGCCAAATGGAGTGATCCAGGCAGGTAGCAGCGCAGGGGCCAATAATTAACAACTCTCTGTCTGCAACCTTTTGGGATGGGTAGTATAAGTAGGTTATCTTTGTAATCAAAGGGCTCTGGAGACACTGATATTCCAATCTCCCAGGGATCTCCAACTTCCTGGATCCAAACTGGCCTCCATTTTCTCAATTCAACCTGATCACCTATCTATCCTAACTGCCTGTCTTTAATTTGACTTCATTAGTTCACAGCCATATCCACATTTCAGGTTTGAGAAGTGGAAAGAAGATAGAAAGAACAAGAACTTCCAATTCTGTGGCATGTCCCATAGTTAAGAGCATCACTTCCACTCATAATCCTTAATCAGAAAGCTGTTATGTTGCCATTTAGCTACAAGGAAGGCCAGGAAATTTCGTTTTAGCTGGATGGACACAAGGCAAGCTAAGACTTAGGTAGAAATACAGGAAAGGAATCAGAGGCACAAACAGTCTCCACTTGGGACTGGCAAATTTCAATCTCTTTCAATTCACAGGTTCTAAAGTTGCTGATGGTCTTTACCTCCTTTACATATTTTGAAAACTCTGGGTTGATGTACAGGGCAACAAATGATGTCTCTCAGAAAACTATTTAGCAGTCTATTCTTTCATATATCTTTTGATGATATTGAAATTTCATTGTAAATGGACAATAAAGCTTAAACAAGGGAAAGGCCCCAAGCAGGAGCAGAAAAATGTTAATGTAGTCCTGAAGTAAAGGAAGTTAACCCAAGAAATGTGCAGCCATCCCAGTAAATCTTCCACCTTGACAGTTGTTGGCATAGCCAGGATCACCATGTAAGGTCCCTGCCATTTGGGAGATAGAGGGGGCTATAGCCTCTTGAGAAGTAGAGATAAGAACTTGGTTTCCTATTTGGGGAGGTTGAGCCAGGGGGCCAACAAGAGTCTAGGCAGGGAGAAGTCAACATAACCCCATAGGAATGACCGAATGTGGTTTAGGAGAGGAATGAATATATGAGAAGGAAGAGGGGAAGGAAGGGGCAATAACCTGAGGGGAAGGATGGGACAACTGTACATCAACTTGAAAGAGGAGTTATTGGCAGGTTTCTTTGGGAGTGAACTAAGATGCAAAAGAGCAAGAGGCAGGAGTTTAATCCAATCAAGGTGAAATTCTAAAGAAAGTTTGGTTAAGTGGGGTGGAAAAGCTGTACCTTTGCTGGAGAGACCCTATACCCTCTATCAGCCAGAAAATTTAGAAGCTTAATAGTGTCTCCTTGGTAGTCCTTGAGAGAGGGACTACATAGAAGACCATCAACAAACTGTAAGAGAGGAGGAAACAAAAGTAAGAGAGGCAAGATCACGAGGCAGTGTTTGGCCAAAGAGGTGGCCAAACACTCTTTCAGGACATCATCTCTGATATCCTGAAATCCCTGTGGGAGAACTGTCCAGGTCAGGTGAGAAGAAACTTGAGTGGGAGGGTCAGTCTAGGTGAAAGCAAAGAGATTCTGTGAGTCATGATGAAGAGGGACAGTGAAAAAGGCATCCTTCAAATTCAACACAGAGAAGTATGTGGTGGAGGAGGGGATAGAGGAAAGAAAGTTATAAGGACTGGGCACAATGGGGATGATGGGGATAACTGCCAAGTGATGATGCAGAGATCTTACACCAAACGGTAAGATCCATTAGGCTTTTTAACAGTCAGAATGAGAGTGTTATAAGGTGTTGGCAGGGCACAGGAAGCCTTTCTGCCTTAAATCCTGGCTGACAGGTTGAAGTCCTAAGAGGTCCCTTTGGGGAATAGGATATTGGGCCTGGCTGGGTAGGATGTTGGGTCCTTTAGGCAAATGAGTACAGATAAGCATATGGCTACAGAGGGTGTGTGGGTGTCCCAAACCTTGGGGTCAACAAGGGAGGGCGGAAAGGGATATGAAGACTCAGGTTGGGTTGTATGTTCCTGCAAGGTCATGAGGAGAGGAATAGCAGAGGAGTCTTGGTGGAGGAGCATGGAGCATGAAAAGGAAATAGAGGTACCCAATTTGGTTAGGATAGCCCTTCCCAGGAGGGAAATGAAATGGGACACATAGAAATTATCAAATAGGAATGAGTGAAACAGATTTGTCCATATGGCAACTTATTCCAGGGGTTTGCAGGGGTGGTATGGTGTCCCCTCTACCCCAACAATAGAGAATTTGGCAGGGGAAGTGGATCCCCAAACCTCCCGCAGCATTGAAAAGGTGGCTCCAATATCTATAAGGAAAGGGAACTGCCTGCCCCCCCCCCCCATAAGGATTACCTGGGTTCCTGAGTGGTGATGGTTGTAGGATGTAGAAATTCTGGGCCCCTTCAGTCATCCATTGCCAATCCCAGTAAGTCACTGGGGGAAGGGTGGGAGGGTGACTCGGCACTTCTCTGAGCACCAGGGCAATCCACTGCCCAATGTCCTGGTTGATGGCATTTTGGACAAGGAATTGGGGGCTGCTGGCAGTTGGGACAGGCTCATGCCCAGTGACTCTTTTCCACACTTGAAGCATGGGCCTGGAGGTCTTCTGGGAGCTAGGGTGCCCCTAATAGTGGTTGGCTGGGCAGGTCTAGCTGGATGAAAGACTTTGTCTAGCATTATGTATTTTAGTTTTGTTTCTTTTTTCTTCCCTTCTGTTATACACTCTGAACACCACCACTAGAACCTCTGGCTGTGGGGTAAGAGGCTGCCTGTGCAACCACCTCAATTTAGCCTTTATGTCCAGGTAACTTTAGGAAAAAAATTAAGCCATGAGTAGCTGCCATTCCTCCAGAGTTTCAGGGTCCTTGTTTGTACATTTGAGCATGGCCTCTGTGAGGTGACTCCCATAAGGAGGCTAGAACATGTGGGTGGGACCATGTGATAGGAGGACTAGGTAGGCTGGGCAGGGGGGCGGAAGCAGAAACAGAGCAGGGCAAAGGAGATCGAGGAGCAGGGGCGGGAGGGGCCTCTGCCACAGGAGACCAGTATGGGCTGGTTTGTTAGCTGGGTCAAAGTCAGAGGAGGGATTAGGAGGGGGATTAAAAGCAAGGGAAGTGAAGGTTTCATTGCCAAAGAAAGGTGTTCGGGTTTGCAGAAAGAGCAATGATCAGGTTTAGTGTGCAAGAAAGAGAAAACTTGAAGATAAGGAATCCCTTTCCACTTGCCTGCTCGCTCAGAAGCTGTGTGAGTCCCATAGAACACTGGGATCCATGGTGTCATTATGTGGTCATTTTGGGTTGATTATCTAAAGGATACTGTGGCCAATTATCATTACACAAGTAAGTTTTGGTGGCTTTAGGCCGGAGGTCAGGTGAAGGATTTTAGATTGCCTAGTAGACACCCCAAGGGTGAATCTGCTGGAATAGAGGACCCAGATCCCGTGGTGGAGACTGATAAACAGCTGAGTCAGTGTCTAAGGCATCCCAAGGTCACAGACTAATTGACTGGAGACGAGAAGGCAGCACAATGATGGGAGTTGTCACCCCCCCATCAGTGTGTGCCAGGGTTGAGGACCTGGCGCCAGGATTTTCGAGAGGAAAAGTGAAGAGGAGCCTCAACTCAGAGAAGGGATCTCCACCATAAAGATCAGACACCCACCCATCGGATGAGGTCAACTAAGGGGCCAGCTGTAAGTGTAAAAGTCATGACTGGGGGAACCCCCATTCCTCAGCCACTTTGAGGGCACTGGACAATCAATGGTTGTGTTGTAGATCAGAAGAGTAGTGTTTAAGTCAACCTAGAGGAAAACTCACCAGTCTGAAGGTGGTGGATGTGGAACTGAGCATTTGGGCAAATGGAAGGTGAGACCAGCATTTGGGGGTCTGGTGTGACCCCCTACCCATCTAAGTGCTGGTAGAAGAGCTCATCTGAAAGCACCCAGAAAACCATTTCAGATGCGAGAACTCACACGAGAGATTTTAATAAGCAAACGAACAGAGTGTCTGCCCTAAAGGGTGAGAGAGAGAGAGAAAGAGAGAAAATGGCAGGGGATCTACCCTTAAGTAGTGGAATCCTGAGGGCGAATCAGACCAATGAGTGATATGGAAGTTAACAATCTAGATTGTAAAATGGTGTGTAAGGCGGGAACAGAATGGGGGAGAAATGGCTACAGCCCTGTTCCCTTCAATTGTATTAAATGGTAATTTAGTAATGGATAATTGATATAATACCACCCAAGAGCATGGAAACCCTATTTTTCATATCATCTTTTACATCCCTTTTAGAAATAATTCTGTTTTCTGTTGACTTTTTTTTCCTTGCATTCTGAGATATTTTAACTAAAATATGCTTTAAAAATACTGTTACTATTATAAATTGTACCTCAGCTTCATTAGATTTCTTTAGTTCATTCTTAGCAGAGAAGCAAATAATATTTGCATTTTATACATGCTATTTGCTATTGTGCTATGCAAAATATTCTGCATGTAGAATCTGCTTTAATAAATTTATTTCTCAAAGTATTGTCAATGTTTCTAGTTTACTTTTTCACTTGATAATCATACCTTCTGCAAATTATAAAATTTTATCTCAAGACTTTTAATTGTTATATCTCAGTTTGGTACCCAATAAATGCTTTCAAATTGAAATATTTTACTCTTTTAACGTCTTTCTGTATGTTTGTTTCTCTGGGGCTCTTTATTGTCTTATGCCATTCTTTTTTTTCTTTATCTTCCATATTTCTTGGCTTTTTAAAAAAATAGTAGCTTCTCTTCCTCCTTCCTAGGAGAGTTCCTCAATCTGAATTTCCCAATTTGGTTTGAGTCCATCCCATTTATTGATTCTTGCTTTGATTTCTTGTGCTTTGGAAATCTTGTTAAGGAAGTCTGATCCTAAGACAGAAGATTCAGGCCTACTTTGTCTTCTATTTGGTGCAGGTTCTCTGGTTTAATTCCTAGGTCCTTGATCCATTTTGAGTTGAGTTTTGTACAGGGTGAGAGAGATTTAATTTCATTTTATTGCATATGGAACCCAATTTGTTATTTCATTCTTCAGCAGCATGTATCCTACTTTTTCTTCCATCTACTGTGTTCATTCAGAACTCTTTATGTATTCCTTTTTTCCATTATAATAAATATATTTTTGCTTGGAATTTGGCGGGGGGGGGATACTTTTTGTGGTAGTTTTACATTGTTCCTATCTTTTTTTGTCTTCTTAAGTATATTTGTTAGGGTTATTTAAAATTCTTGATTTGTTTGTTCTAATAATGTCTCCTCAGATGGTATATGTCGCTCAACTTTTCCTTTTCATTGAAGGAATTGTACCTTTTGGTTTCTGTTTATTTTTGTCTTTGGTGTCATGTTATTCTATGAGATCTCAGATACTCTAGGAATGGATATGGTGGAGGACTAAAAGCTAGGTCCTAGACGGTATCTGTCTTGAGAATTAATGAGATCAAAGTGGAGTACATGAGTAGAATGCAATAAACAACTGTTGTTAATTCCAAGTTCCATTATTCTACCTTCAAATCTATGGTGCCTCCTAATTTGGCACCTTGGACAATCTATGCTCTAGGGCAGTGATAGCAACTTTCAAAGTGGAAAGAAAAACACACCATTGTAAGGAAATATGGGCAAGAGATGAGCAGAGCTACTATTCAAAATAGGAAACACAGTTTGAAAAATAATAGGTTGTATGCTCCTCAAGAAGGAATTACTGAGTTGAAAGGTTAGTTTGAAGATTTGGCCTAAAAGGCAGCAAGAAATAATGATGTAATGTTTTTTAAAATTGATACTCCTAAAAAGAAAATTAAAAGATATGAAGGGTGGAAATTAAAGTATATGGTATGTAGCATAGGATGAATCATTTAGCTCATGAACAAGCAAACCAACCATATCTAAATGTATGTCTGAGTGTGCTTCAACCATGTGAATTTACAAAACTGTATTTCTCTGCAGAAAAAAATAATCAAGGAAGGAACACAATTCTTAAGGTTAGTGATGGAAATAAAGTCAAAGTCATAAGAGAAAGAAACAGATGCTTTGTTAACCAAAACTTGTAAGTCTAAAGAATGGCAAACCAAATACTCCATTTGGACATAATTCTCGAAACTATTTCATAGAGAATTCCCCTCCTTGCAGAAGTTCTCCAAATTAGATACAAAACTTTTGTGACATTTAGAATGTGATTAGCTTTCCATGTGAGGGTACACATAATTTAAAAGAAATTCAATAGTTTCTACATATCATTCTATGAGGCAACAGGATGTGTACTGCCACTGAACTTCACTGAAAGTTGCTTTGAAAATTTTAATTGCTTTTGAATACACAATCCCAGCCCTGAGGAGGTGGCAACAGCTGACATGTTGCCATGGTAGCATTTCCTTCCCAGCTGAGGAAGCTATACAGAGGAAAGGATATAGGTCAGGAACTGTTTGCACTGACAAAACAACTGCATATTAAAATCAAATGCTTTTGTAAACATCATACGCCAAAGGAGAATTCAGAATTCTCATTTCAGGCTATTAAAGATAGACCCATTTGTCTTTGAGATGATGTAGCAAACTGCATGTTGAGACATGGGGCATTCAAGGTCAAGAATATTCTCCTTCCTGCATATTGGAGGTTCAATTTTTTTAAATGGGTCCCTGCTGAAAGATATTTTTTTTCTACTAGTTTCATCTGTGTTCTTTACAGTAAGGCTACTTTAACTGAAGAATTCTCCCAGAAGGTACTTTTTAGGGTAGGGTGGACTACTCCAGGGTAAGAATGAACTATTCTAGGACTAGAAGAATCAATTTTGTTCAATAAATATCTGTTGGCTAGTTTATTCTACACTCTGATTGATGATAATATTTTTAAATGCAATTGAAGCAAGTTATGACTAACGGGAGGAGAAGATAAGAATGAGAGGGGAAGGAATGGAGTAAAGTTAGGCCAATGTCCAGAAGGAAGAAAGAATGGAAGAAATAAAAAAGAAGAAAGGAAAGGAGAGATAGAAGAAACAGTAAGAGGGGAGTAATTAAGTAAGTAAGCGCTGGGGTAAACATGAGTCAGTTCATAGAAGGTGAGATGTTTCTGAAGGTGAACTAAGAATGAGTCAAGAAGGAAGGAAATTGGCCACTTCCCTTACCTCCAATCTTTAGGTGGGGGTCAAAGTGGAAGGACCTTCCTTGTGAAGTAAAGTCATACAGTCATAAAATAGCTGAAGAAACCCGTATGCACACCTGGCAGTCACTCTATCCTGTATTTCTTCCCCTGCCTGGAAGCAGGGTGCAGTCCCTCCATTTTATCCCAATCTGCAGCTGCCAAGAGGTGTGTGAGTGACAAAATGTCCAAACTCTCTCTGTTGAGCCCTCTTGAGTTCTTTCTTTGGGATCAAAAAAGAGAATGCTGGGGCCTTTCCAGCCCTGGGGTTGAACAGAAAGCAAACAAGCAAGGAAGGAAGAAAGGAAGGAAGAAATTTGAAGTATCATACTCCTTCTGACAAAAGAAAAATGACATTTGCAAGGCAGTGGCTGAGATGTATGTTTGAATTTGTATGTTTCCTGTTTCCTTCACTAATTCCATCAATTACCTTACTTTCAACAACTATCCTTTCTCATTTCAGGAATTCACACTTCATCCCTTAGGTTAGTTCAATGCCCCATTTTAAGGGTTTTGTCTGATTGATTTCTAATAAAATGCCCATTAGCTACCAAATCTCCTCACCTTTTTGTCATATGAAGGCAACAGAAGTAACTAAAGCATAGATAATGCTTTTTCCTTGGTTTAGGAATCTATGAAAATCCCTGGATTTCTATGACTCTAGAAAGGAAATGAAAATGAGCAAGACGAAGTGTGTGAATTTAGACATACCAACTGACAGCTAGGAGAGTTAACAAATAATTAACAATGAGGTAGGGACTGTATTTTCACTCTTTACAAATGAGAAAACTGAGGTAATAAGTTTAAGTAACTGCCTGGAGAGGAAATAAAACTGATGAGTGACTTATATGAACTCCTGGCCAATACATAGTAGTGAATATTGTATGCTATCTAGGTAACATTCATACACCTGTATCTTCCACTCTTTATTGTTATGTCTGTTAGAATACAAATGGTTTAACTGTTGCGTCAAAAATTATTTGACTGGCCTTTGTCTCTTGATCCCAGGAGGAAAGCTCTAAATTCAGAGTGACTGGATTTCTTTATTCTTCACAGCAGGCTTTGAGGTATTTGCTAATGAAATGCCTTTTGATTGGTTCCCCAATTAGGTTGTGTTAGAAGATGGTTCAGGATGTGGGTAGGCCATTCTCCAAAAACACTAACTATGTGATTAAAGGATTGCAGTTTTTGGCTACATGGTATAAACTCAAATCCCAACCTCAGGGAGAGTGGGAGGATGGTGACTGGGTCCACTATGTGGGCTACATGGAGAAGCTGTAATGAAAGTTCTGGACAACAAATTTCAGAGGAGCATCTTGTTTGGAGAACACCTTGACATAACAGGAGGTGGGAGGCCTTGATTTCACACAAAAGCTGTGTGTCCCCTTTCATACCTCACTCTTGTGTGTCTCTTCATTTGACTGATACTCCTGATTTTTCATCCTTTTTGTAAATCTTAAGTATATTATGAGTATATCATAAGAATAGTGCTTTCTTGGGATCTATGTCATTTTAGCAAGATATCAAACCTGAGGGGGTTGTGGACCCTCCACATTTATAGCTAAACAGCCACACTGTGGGGTCTCCTTTTCTGGGTCCCAAAACTGAATTAAGGATTAAGATGAACCTTGCTAAGTCTATAAACAGGGAGTGTACATTTTTATATCCATTATTTATGATCATTTTTATAGTTCCCATAAAATCTACTTCTCCACTCTATGAAATCTTACACACAATCCTATTTCCTATGAGAGAGGGACCTTACCCAGAAAACCTCTAGAATTGCCAGGAAAGTACTGATTGCTGATATAATGTTGGTGATCATGGTTTTACAGTGTTTTGCAGAGTGGTAATATTTTCTCCAGCAAACTTCACCTACACAGAAGCCAGCATATTTGGCTGCTGAGATTAAAGGAAAGATAAGGGTGATTGTAAAGATATTATTAATGAATCATGAATGCAATTAAATTAAAGAAGAGGGGAAATCAAGAGGTGGGTGTGAATTATGAGGATGTGGACACAATGAAAGAAGAGTTGTCTTTAAGGGTCACTTAGGAGCAGAGTGACAGGAAGTGCGGGACGATGCCAAGTTAGTTTTCTAGTCTCATTTCAATGCATTTGAGTTTAGAGGGCAAAGAAGCCCAATTACCCTCATCAGTTGGATTTAGAAGAAAAGATTTATAACTCAAACACTATGGATCCAAAAATGAACTCTAAAACTCAGTATTTCAATAATTAAATTTGTCAAGGAATAGCTTCTGCTCTCCCAGGTTTTATTATCTGCTCTTGCAGGATTTATTAAAATCCACCCTTATTTGATAGTCTTTTACAGATTTACTGGAATTATATCATTGTTCTCTCTAATGTAATAGGGAACTCCAAACATAAAGAAGAAAAATAAAGAAGCCTATACAATGAAACATAACAGGTGGTGTAAAGTTTTGTTTTTTTTTTCTTGTGGCATATTTTAAAGAAAATAGGAATTTGAAATGAGTTTTAATCCCAAGAAAATATTCCCCAAAGAATAGAGTATATCATTTGACATCCCTAAATCTGAACAAGATAACTATAATGCATTTCTTTTGTGCTTAGCTCTAGACCTCCATAAGTATCTAAAAATCTGCAATGTTTTGAATAGTGAGTGAAAGGAGATATAATTGAATTAGCAAATAAAAATGAGCCTTCTATAGGAGTTGGATCATCAGTCAATCTATACTTCTTCAAGCTCAGGACAGCCTTTTACCATTAGAGACAAAATGGTAGTATGTTATATCTGTATAGAATTTTTTATTTTTCAAGAGATTTACATTTTTCTTCTCACAATATCATTGTTAGGAAAATAGGACAGATCAGTTATTTTTATCCTTCTGAGAACTGTTTACATATGCATTGAAAAAAAATTTAAGGAGAAAGAGAAGAAAAGGAGGAGTCAGTGAAATATATGGAATTTCAATGATCCTTTAGAATATATTGTTTTTGCTAAAATTAAAAATTCTCTATTTCTGTTGCTGTGCAGAAGCTTTCCATTAGTATTGTATAATTTTATGTTTCTATGTATTAGTTAAAATAAGTTTAATTTGAATTTAAAAACTCAATTATTTTAATATTATATTATTACCACCACATCTCTAATTTTAAGTTTATAATATACTTAAAAGCATTATCAGAAAAAGAAAGTAAGTGATTAATTCAGAATAGGTGTGTCACAAAGATTTTCAATCTTTCCTTACATTCTTGTACAAATCAGTGTTATTTTCTAAGATTTGTAAATAAAAGGTACATGATACAAATGCTTACTTATTATTTTCCAAACATGATACAGGTATATTCTCTACATAAAGAAAATCAAAATAAATGGTGAAACTTCACCACATAAGTGAAGATAAAGTGCAAGTTTGAAAAAATTTTGTGGAAAATTTTTAAAAATTTCAATAATTTTTATTAAAAATGTTTGATAACTCCATATTATATATTGATTATATAATATGACTTTTTGATACCATAGCAAATACCTGAGATAATATAAAAAAAGTTTCACTTTAGCTCATAGTTTCCGATATTTCAGTCCATAACCAGTTAGCCCCATTACTTTGGGCCTGTGATGAGGCTGCACATCATGGTGGGGAGCATATGGTGGAGTAAACTACTTTTTGTGTCTTGAGACAAGAAAGAAAGCCATAGGAAGAGGCTGGGATTCCAGTATCTACTACGAGCAAACACCTTTAATGACCAGAAAACTTCTCAGTAGCTTTACCTCTTAAAGGTTCTATCTCCTCCTGTAGCACCACCTACTGTGAACAGTCTATAATCCTTTGGGGGATACTTATCCAAACAATAGTAGAATAAAAGAATATAATGTGATTATTTTGAAAATGTAACTGGTTTCTTCTATGCAAATTAAAATCCAAAGGTCACATTTCTGCATAAATTCTATTCTTGTGTCTGAAGAAAGCAACAATAAATGACACTTGCAAAACCTGGGAAAAAATGAAACAATGAGATCAAATTTTAATCCATAAAAGTAATTTATAAAGTTGACACTATGTAATTACCAAAATGCATATTGTAAATAGAAAAGGTCTTGAACATGGTGAGAAAATTTCACAATAAGGCACATACGGCTGTGTATAAAAATTTTGCAGAATTAGTCTCCTGGAATAGCCCAGTTCTCACCAAATTCAGATATAGAGGGGCAAAAGGAATACCTATTAGATGTAATCATATGTGCTGTCATTGGACTAGATGCCTTGATCTAGTTTTTGTTCTATGTCATTCATTTGACAAAACTCATTTCAGTATGGCATTATGCAAAATGGTATAAAAAGAATAGAAGATAAAGCACAGCCAGGTGTGGTGGTACATGCCTGTAATCCCAACAGCTGGGGAGGCTGAGGCAGGAGGAATTGCAAGTTCAAAGCCAGCCTCAGCAAAAGCAAAGCACTAAGCAACTCAGTGAGATCCTGTCTCTAAATAAAAGACAAAATAAGGATGGGGATATGGCTCAGTGCTCAAGTGCCCCTGAGTTCAATCTCCTGTACCCCACCCCCCAAAAAAATAGAAGACAAAATAGAGCACAGATACCATCTCCTCTTGCACATGTCAGTCTGAACACAATAGAGAATAAATATTTTAAAAGAATGAGATTAATGCTCATTCTTTAAATTGTACTCTTGTTTTACTACCATTCTGTGATTAAAACTGCTACCAGTTAAGGAGATATGATATTAGGTGAGTAGTTTTGTGGATCAATATAAAATCAGATTCAAGATCAGTATTCTACTAAGGCAAACTATGCACTACAAACTTGCTCCAATGCTAAGGTCCTCACTATAACAATCTATCCACTCTCATGATTTATCTGAATTCATAGCTTGTAATTGCTCTTATCATCCTCACTGAGGCTAGAGTATGGTGTTTCTGAATTCCAATTCTGCAGCTGGAACCCTGCAGGTCATGTTTATTTTTCTTCTTATTGGTATAATACAACAGTAGTAATAGGAGGTGTCCACTTTCCTCCAAATGTATTGAATGAATGAATGAATGAATGAATGAATGAATATATTAACAGTGGATCTTACTAATTTCAAGTATTTATTTAGATTTCAGAAGTTTGCCAACTTGCAAAACTCCTCCCATGGTGCTCTTTACTGCAAAAACAGATGCTCTTAAAGCCACATATATATTTTATATGTTTAATAAGTGATAATCCTGGATGAAGTTATTTCATTATTTGTATAATTAAATATATGTTTATATATTTATATTTATACAACTATAAATTTATATTGATACATAATATATAGATACATAAATATTATAATGTAATATTTATATATAATATAAAATATGTCTTTTATATATATACATATTTTATATAGGAAGCAAGATAGAAAAATAAATGGACAGATGGCTATCTCCAAATAATGAAATAACTTCATCCAGGATACTCACTTATTAAATAGGTTCTATCTACCTAGCTGATAAAGGTATTGCTTCTAGCTGGATCCTTCTGGGTATGAAGAATCTCAAGGTCCTGGCTCCTATTTTATTAACTTTATTCCTATTTGTCCACCTGGATGTTCTGTAGTCTATTATGCATAGTTTATATTTAACATTTTTATCTGGAAACATATAAACAAAAACTCACCTCTGAAGTCAAAAGTCCAAAATTAATTCCAATGAAGGTTAAAACATTATCGTCAAACCACGTGCTGATTTTAGCTCCACAACCCTAAGGAAAAGAAACTAGATTAATTTGGAGATGGAAATGGTTTTAATAATTCTGTTAAACAGCAGAAAAGGCATATAGAGATTAATAATTTATCAAGGTCCAGGGAGTTTCTTTTGTTTGTTAAGACATCTCACTTGCTGACTTTTAAAGTTGCTAATATATTGACATCCAATTAAAATCAGAAATTTATTAAGTTTTTGAAAGGGATTTGGCTTTCTACAGACTATTGTAATTCATCAGGGTATATACCACCGCTGAAAATAATTATTTCTTAAATATAGAATATTTTTAAAAAGTGTAATATGCTTGATTTATTTATGAATCAATTATGTAATTGAAAAGATACACATTGAAAGTAGAAGTATAAACTCAGTGGATTAACAATACAAAATATTAGCAGTAGTTAGGAAGAGAATCCCTAGTTTATCAATAGTCCATGCCATTAATACCAGTTGCTCCAGATGAGCTTTTACTTTGTTTATGCAACATTGTCCTGAATATCACTTTTGTGATCAAGGGAGAGGATTTCTCCCTTGAGTTCTTGTCAACTGTCATATGTTTTTATTTCTGGTATTGTGGATCCCTCACCAATCCTATCCACCAGGACTTTCACAAAAGTATCTTCTCTTTCTGCAGGACTTTGGAAGCTTTGTTGAGGAAAAAGATTGATGGTATCACAAGTTCAAGGAGTGCTTAAATCACTTACAGCTTATTTATTTATTATACACCTGAAATAATACTACAATTCACTTAATTATGTGTTCAGTTTCATAATGTGATTTAAGAATGTATTCACCATGGTATTTATATAAAAATTTGCTCAGAATTCTAAATGAACTTGCAAAACAAAAGACAAACACACTTTTTGCACCGTTGGAGAAAATTTGACTTATTTTTACCTCCAAGTAAGTTGCATTCAGTGGTTCATCACAAAACCATTTTCTTAATGTAGAATTTGTGCAAGAACATGGAACCTGGTCTGAAGCATCTTTATTCTTATTCTTTCTCCAATCCGTGTAATTGTGTTGGCCACAACACTGTAACTAGGAAAAAGGTTCTATAAATTTTAGCAGAAAATATTCAAAATGCAGTTAAATGTATGATTTTCATGCATATTGAAGTGTTTTGTTAAGGTACTTTATTTCCCCATTGCAATGTAATGAATTAAATAAGTATTTTTTACAAGTATATTTTTGTTCATTTAATTTGTTTGTGGTTGCTACTGTTTTTGTCAGACAGAGCTAAAGATTACTATAAGCAGGCATTGGGTAGGCATTCTATATTATAGGAGTCCAGGATTGAAGACATACTGGATAAATATATACAGAAACCATATTTCAGAATGTAGTATACTGCAGGAAATTACTTGAGCCATATCTTGCTCCTAACTGTAGAACTTCTCTCTTTATTAATTTAGAATATGCTGTCACACTTGTTTAGACTGTTTAAAAAGAGAGTCAGGGTATTTTCACTTTCTTAGGATTAACATTAGATATTGACTTTCAATTTGAGCCTGTGTAAAAAGTTGCCACAAAGAATAAAAAATAGGATAATAAAAATAGTTATAGAAATACTCAAACTTCTAAGAAATGTCTCGTTTCCAGTGTCAGTTCTGGAATCCTATCTGGTAGAGTTGGAAGGATCTGAAAGAATCAGCTTAAATTTTAGTCACACAGGAAATAACAAAAAGTTGAAGTATTTCAACTGTTTTCTAAATGTGTTTCCAAATCTTTGCACAGATAGAAAAAGTTGCATGAATAAAATAATGCATCAACGTTAGGTTACTAAATATTACCTACATGTACTATCTCAATTATGTATGTGACTAGGAACTACAGTCTGAAATCTCATTAATAATAGTGAAGACTTAACATAGAATAGGTTCCCTACTTATCATAAGTTTTATTGCAATCTAAAAAATCAGCACAGGTACAGATCATATACATCAGAGATAAAATAAGTAAAGGTATTTGTAATTAATTTCAATCAAGTTAAAGCACTTCTGTTATTAAATCGAGTTAAAGCACTTCTAAAATAAATAACTATTTTTATGTGAGGCAAATAGTGTAGCTGTAAAGAATTCAAAATCCAGTGCAAAAGTGTTTGGTTTGAATCTTGACTCTGCCACATCTTAGCTGTGTGATTCTGGTAGTTCCTGATTTTTTATATGCCTTGTGTATAAAATCAGGATAATATTTCACACTTCATTGGGTTGGGAGGATTAAATGAAATAATACATGCAAAGTCCTTACAAAAACATCTGGCACTATGTAAATTGTTTGCTATTTTCTTTTTTGAGGGGATCAGGAATTGAATCCAGGGGCAATTGACCACTGAGCCACATCCCTATCCCTTTTTGATTTTTGATTTTTGATTGCTAAATTGCTAAATTGCTGAGCCTGGCTTTGAACCTGTGATCCTCCTGCCTCAGTCTCCTGGGCCACTGAGATTATAGGTGTGCACCACCACACCTGTCTGTAATTTTCCTTATTGAGAGTTTATTACGTTCCAGACACTGATCTATTCCTGTAAATCATTTGGTTGACAATACCAGTTCTCTACCCTTTCATTGCATCTGCCCAGAAAAATTTCTACTGCAAAATAAAAATCCTAACATTAGCTAATAAATATTAGTTGTTCCTTATATCCCCAAGCGACTACTTTCCGTATATTCTATGTATATACTTTTCCAGGTGAAACCAGGTTTAAATGTACTTTAAGTATCAAAAAAGAACAAAAGAGACCAGGTGCAGTGGCACATACCTATAATCCCAGCAGGGAGGCTGAGGCAGGAGGATTGTGAGTTCAAAGCCAGTCTCTGCAAAAATGAGGCTCTACACAACTCAGTGAGATACTGTCTCAAAATACAAAATTGGGGATGTAGCTCAGTGGTCAAGTGCCCCTGAATTCAAGACCCAGTACCACCCCTGCCACACACATAAAAGAGAACAAAAGGAGAATAAACTCAAGATTATGAGGATCATGCCACTCCACTCTCTTGCTTGGATGAAATTCAACAGCTTCTCCTTCTTCTACCCACACCTTGCTCCAACCTATTCTCTCTCCCAACTTCAGGGATCACCTTTGATACCCAATTTTTAGTTTTATACTAAGTTCATCTTACGGTTTTCCGTAAGGCATTCAGAAAAGTCCACTTGGGTATGTCTTCAGGCTTATCTTTAGATCCATACTCAGAAATGACCAAATCCATTTTATCATGCCATAGTTGTTGAACCTGTTGAAAATCACATTAAAAAATGAAAATTTCATAGAAATGGTTTTGAACGGTTTCCCCCAAGAGTGTTCAATGTCAGAAATAAGAGAAACTTTTTTTTCAGTGATTTTTTTTCCTTCCATGAAATTCCTTTTAGAAATTTTAGCATCAAAGCATTTGATCTTTCACTTCTTGATCTATGGGAAAAATATATTAAACTTACTTCATTATTACAGAGGAATGAGTATACTAATTTCCAGAATGTCAAGGAGTTCCACATTCCTTCTTACACATTTCTTTCCAGGATTAATTGTGGAAGACTTAGAAAAGACCAAAAAAGGTCACTGAATGTCTTCAATAGAAACTAGGTTTTTCCAAGCAAACTTTAGGGTTCTTTAATTCAATGGCTGTCTGTCTGCTCATGGCTTATAATTTAACTTGTACTACTCTGTAAGTTGTAGAAAACTACAGTTATACAAATTACTCTTGGTCAGATAAATAAAAACGATTTTTGGAGGGAGAGAATACAATTAATTTTTTTCCCCTCTCCAAGCCTGTCTTGCATCTGTTAAGTGGTGGCCGATAAAAATTTGGAATCTCCTTTGAATTGGTTTCTGTGTTTTACTGCTTCCTTTATTAATGAAAATGTTAAATAAAATCACTGACATGTGCCTACTATATGTTTTTATAAGAATTATGATTTTTATATTTAAAATATTCCATTACTATACTTTAAGGGCTCAGAACATAATACTCCAGAATATGGTGCATTGGCATTCTGAGCACTTTAAAGGAAATTGAGAAAACTGCAAAAGCAGAAAGGTCACTCTCTGACCTTCTCCCACTTCCTCTTTTCAAGCAGGTCATAAAGGAATTTTCTGACCTAGCTCTCCTGAAAGAAGGTCATAAGACTCTCATTCCAAGGGGGTCCTGGTCTATACCCAAAGTCTAAGAAGAATCTGAACAAAGAGGCCTTATTATGTTTCCCACAGTTTATTACCATTAAATCATACCCTTTTGTCCCCCAATCACACTTTAGCGTGACTGTCCACAAAAATACAGTTTTCCCTGTTTTTTTTGCTCTTTATTTCAGAAGGTTCTTGTGTCACATAAACTTTGGCTCAGTAAATTTGT
Source organism: Glaucomys volans (assembly GCA_020662805.1). Taxonomy (NCBI): domain Eukaryota; kingdom Metazoa; phylum Chordata; class Mammalia; order Rodentia; family Sciuridae; genus Glaucomys; species Glaucomys volans. The sequence goes on along the minus strand of JAJEJO010004955.1, from coordinate 182,454 downwards.
TATGCTTTTCTCTTGTTAGACTGTCTTTATTACAGGGATCTCAGCCATGAACTTGCAATGGGTGAGGAAAAGATATTTACTTTTTCTCCACTATAATACCAACACAAAAAATGATCAGATCTGAATGGGGAAAATTGTTCGTTAAAAAAAATCTAGATTATTACATACATAAACATTTAAAAAATTATAAGATTTTCATAACCAACTCCTAATTTGGCCTTCAATAATATCAAAAGTTAGGAAACCTTTTTACAAGGAGTTTAGACTTTTAAATATTGTTCATTTCAGTACTAGTCTAATGTCTTTGAAAAATTAAACTAAATAAGTGTTTGGAATATTATAATAATTTTAAAATGCATATAAGTTAAACCTTTATTCAGTTACTTATATTCCCATGCTTTAAGACAGAGAAGATGATAATAATGTAAAGGGGATTTTAGATCTATTTTATTCCCCATGTTAAGCTTTTATTTAGAATAAATTTTTATTTCCATTTTATGTTTCTATAGGGGGAAAAGGGACAGACATATTGCTTAATTTAGCCACTAAAACATTATTTGGGAGATCCATAGTGCATGTAACTGACTAATTAGCACATGAGGACTTCATATATTACTGATGTGACTACTATGTAAACAAATTTATTATACATACTCAATTTAATAAACATCTGATAAAGTTCAACTACATCTTCAATGCTGAGTTAGTACTATAAATGGGATAAAAATTTAGAAGTTCATGAGAACTTAATCCTGTTTCAACACAAAAGTCAAACTGATATAAACAATATTGATATCTCTGGGGTTAGCTAATAAGTGCTCCAGTCCAGGTTCTGTTATTTGGCCATGAAATACCTTGATTATTTCTCATTTCAATACCTCCATTTCTTCTTATATAAAGCAGGAATATCAGTACATGTCTAATTGTTGTGAGGAAGTTTAATACAATGCCCATGGAGGTATAACAGTTTTTAGCTTGTTAGTAATTGGTAGCTATTATTTCTATCATATGTAGAGAGGAGTATGTGAATAATATTGAAGTACGTATGATTCTGATAAACTATATTTAAGTGATCAGAATCCTTATATGCTATGTTCAGGTTCTATCACGGGGTTTCAAAGCTTGAGGCTGTTGTGCTGGGTGGGATCTGGTGTTCTTCCACCAACACAGCTTTCTAAACACTCACCTATGTGGTCAACACATACCCCACCCCATAAACACACGCATACAGGCACACCTATGCATACATTGTATACACCTTCATTAGGTTTTGAATGAGAAACAAGAAATTTAAGCTCTAAATGTCAGGCCATTAACTGAAGCCTCTGGGTGATGAGATGCCAAGATGACAGACAATGGTGTTCTATAGAAACAGGAAGAGATTTGTTGGGCTATGGCAGTTATCCTGTAGAAATCCTAGAAACCACGGGAATTAATCAGGGACTCCTTCAAGATTAAGGGAGGCAAAGAAAGAGATCTCTTGAGTACCTGCTTTATGATAGAAACTTGCCAGTTAATAATTATAAGGTAGGTAGGTATTAGCCATGTTTTTCTGATGAGGACATGAGCTCAGGGTTGTTAAGCAGGTTGTTGATCTGTAATTATACTCAGACCCATAGAACTTCAAGGCCATGCTTTTTTTCATTACGGAATACAGATTACAGGATAATCTAGCATGTTTCAAGAACAGATCTGGGCTGGATTGGAACACTAAATTTTTTTACATTATTAAAAGTAATTCTAGGCATTAATAATTTTTCTTAACATAAAGTTTTTTCAGGTAATATATGCATTTTAAACTTGATTTTATAAATACAAATCTCATCATAATTAACTCTATTATATCACTTAGGATCTTATCTGCAAGATATATGAATTTTCAGTTCATCTTGTTTAAATTAAATCACTACATTTCAAAGTAGTACAAGTCTAAATGCATATATTTTATATAAACACTACATACATATATTATATACGTATATATTTATATTTATTACTATAATTGGGTCAGTAATGGTAGCCAAGGTTGGTTGGAGAAGAATGGGAAGAGGGGATATAGATCTGGATTCCAAAAACTCGGTACCACCTCATATGTACCTATATACTTTGTCATTTGCAACTACTTAGGCAAAATTAAAGACAAGTTCCTCTCCCTTACAAGTTCCACCCACCCTTACAATCTGATCCCTACCCCTTCCTATATAGAATTTGAGTCCTTGATTGAATACTTTGTCTCCAAAGAAGTTTTCTTTCTTTGGCTTTTAATACAGGTTCAAAGATCTCACTAATGAAGGTATCCAATTTTCTTTACATTTCAAATAAAAGAGTATTAATAAGAGTTCATTTTCTATACCTCCTCTTTCTTCGTGAAGATGAGTGCTGCAAATACAACTTGGACAACAAAGGCCAATGTCAATAGCACTGCATACTAAAACAAGAAAAACAGAGATGGTAATTATGCCTCTAATTTGTATTTTAGATGCCAAAATAATGAGAAAATACACATCATACGAAATATACAGCCTAAAATATACCTAGGTATCCCTAAGTTTTACTGTCTTCATAAATATTAGCAAAATTATTGAGGTCAACAACAACAACAACAAAAAAATCAATGTCTGGATAAGAACCCTCTAGAAAGAAGTGATCATATTCCATGAGATCCCAAACAGGCTCTTAGTCTAATGGAGTTATTGATGATATCCCCTTAATTCAGAAAAAAAAAATTGTTCCAGAGGGGAATTCAAATATCTTGTCCTCTGCTTATCAGATCCATCTGCTAAATTTGTGATCTAATTTGCAAACTATTCTACCATGTAGGAAGTACAAAGTATACCAAGAGTAGTTTCAATAATAAACAATTCTACAGGTGTACTTGAACTAGTTCTTTAAAAAATTAAAACTTCAAATAAAGTGATTTTCACATGTATTAGACTATTTTCTTTCTTAAAATCTATAGCTACTTCAGTCTTTTCACCAGTGTTGAATGTATTAGCACATATCATCTAGAGTTCATAATGATATAACTCAGCAGTCTATATATTTAATAGGTAGAATAAAATTAGTAATGATTTACTGTTCATATTATTAATTTCACAGTTTAAATATTTGCTACTTTAAACTAGCCAATTAACATTTTTTATTTGGCATGAATATTTTTTATTTTCTGAGACAAAATTTCAGAGATAAATGTATTTCTTGACATGTATTGAGAAGTTTAGATTTATAATTCTACATATACTACCTCACTTGATAATTGTTAAAAATAGATTGGTAGAGGCAGTAAAACGTATATATAATAATTAAGAAATTACTAAGTTTCTTAGATTAGAGTAGATATTAAATAAAATCACCCTTAAGTCATGGAATAGCCTTTATGACTATATAATTTGTTTATCAGTTTATTGTGCACCATAAAATGGTTCAAGGGAATGTGTTCATCAGAAAACTATTGGTATGTTCAGAGAAGAATTAGCAAGGGTTTTAATGATAAAAAGTAGCAACAGCCCTCCAAGGAATTTCTGGAAGGAATGGTAGTGTCTTTGCTCTAGGACTTAACCTCTCAGATCTTATATTCACATGCATTTTCATAAGGGAATCAATGAGTCTTTCTCGTTTGGATGCCCTTAATACCTGAATCACATAAGGCATAATGTATGAGATGTTCATGTTTTTCTTCCTCTAGTTTTCTCCTCCTTTCCTCATCCCTAATCCCCAACATTATACTAGTAGCAGGCTGTGTGCTTCTTTTTGCTTAACTGGAAATTGTGGAAAGAGAAAAAGAAATCAAGATTTTTCTCTCAAGTCATTTCTGTCCTGGCTAAATGTCCTAGAAAAAGATAAGATTTGAGAAGAAGAGTGGACTTTCTAGGAGAAAAAAAAGAGAATGGAGTCTCTTTTTAGACTAAAAATATTCTGAAATAGATCCTGGAAATTGTGGTCCCCAGGGCAGTAGGCACACTTCTTCTTGGTATCCTCCTGGCAAGATCCTATGGGGAAATGACATTGTGGTTACCAGCCTCAACTAAAATGCCCACGACCAGGTTAAAAGTCTAGTAAGTGTAAGTTGCAATTACTAAACATGCGTAATAACTGATCCTTATGTCAGGTGTGACTCCTTTAATTGCTGTGTCATTGAGGAGGTCTGACTATCACAGGGGAGGGATCCTGCTGGTAAGGAACTAAAGTAATAGCTAGTTGTTAAACCTTCACAAAAGGGTTTCATTGGTGTTGGTATACCTGCATTGGAATATGCTGGATGAATAGCTCCCTGTTGCTACCATCCCAGGCCACTCCAACAACAGAAAGAGTACACCTGCGGGCACCATGTGACTTTTGTTTTTGTAGTAACCAGTGTAGAGAGGTAACTAGTGTCCAAAGTGACCAACCAGACTTCAATGGTACACAAAAACAAGAAAACTCTGCATTCATCCTGGAAATGGACAGATGGGCTGCAAATGAATTCTTTATCTGCTTGACAGGAGAGTGGCTGTAAATTCAAATTTGATTCAAAGAAAGGTTTAAAAGCTGTATTTCATAAGTTAGTTTCCATATGGCACATTGACAGGGGGACTACACAAGGACTAGAGGATATGTTTCCCTTCTCCTTTTCCTCCTCCACCTCCACCTGCCCTTCCATCTCCTCTTCTGTTACTCCTCTTCCTCCTCCTCCTCCTTCTTTAGTTCGCTCATTAACTTTTATATACTTTATTATGATTTTAGTCTTCAGATTCATAAGTTTGGTTAAGTGCAGCTCATCCAGTAAATGGGTTAGTGTTGACTGCATATTGAAAGTTAAACATTTAATATTGCAACTATGGAGGTACCCCATCCATGGGGGAAAAAAATCTACCTGGAAGTATCTTGGGCATGGAATATCATTTGGACTGCCCCCAAGGTCATGCTGTAGTGCAATGCTGTAGCAACATAAATCACAATTGCTCATATGTGTAACTTGAACACTCAAAATATGCAACACAAAATTGGGCTATGGAAATAAAATACATACCAGAATTAGGAGCCATACAATTTTGTTGTGAATTGCCAAATAACCCAACAGACAAAGAAGAACAGTAGCAGATCCCATTCCAATCAATATTTGAGAAATATATATAATGAAGTGCTTATTTTCATCTGTGGAAAGCACAAAATGACTTATTTGAAGTGACATTTTATTTATTTTCTACTTAATAATAAAGGTAGCAATTCAAGGTTTTCCTGTTGTTAAATCACTAGGATTTTTCTCTCTCCTCTCTTTTGATCTCATTCTAGTAATTCTTTCCTTACTCTTAGCAACAACTTCTTTTCCTTTCCTGACATAATAGAGAATTCCTTCAATCACAGAAAATCTTGTTACCTTTATCTTATCTTCATTTTGTTCTATAATAGAAGACAATTGTTTCTAGGTTGACCTCTTCTATGACTAAGGCATACTCAAACATTCATGTGTTTATTCGTACATGTATTCGTTCATTAAAAAAATTTTAGTACTCATATTTGTAGGCTGATTGTCCTTTGTACTTGTATACATCCTAAATTCATTTGTCATATGGTCTCCCTCATCTAGACTGTGAGCATTTGGTGCTAATGACTGTGTATTTATCTGGTCAACAGATGAACTGTTGAATGCTTAGTGCTACATCACAGATTATAGGACAGTAAATCCTCAACAAGACAAATACATGAGTTAAATATGCCTTACATTTTATGGAAGAACAATGGAGGCAGGGTATACTGGTACAGTTAGTGCTGGCTCATTAAAACCAATTGTTAAGTTTTCAGGAAACTTACAAGCCAACTGAATTCACATTGGGGTGGGAGACTATTTAAACTATGGTAATGAACAGATGCCATGAATCAAGATTCTGTTCTTCAGAACCAGTTGCTAAACATTCACCAGCACACTACTGGGCATGAGGGACATCTCATCCAGTGGGAGGAGGAGGAGGTCAAAGGGTTTGATTCAGATTACAGGAGAAATAATACCTGAGTGTAGGCTTTACATAATAATTGAAAATTTCCAGACTGGAATGGTAGAAGCATTGCTGAAATTGTGGGCACTTTGTGTGCAGTTTTCCAATATTTCTCACTTGAATGAAGTTCCACTGTGACAGGAACTGGATCTTTTTTGTTCACAACTGTATCCTCCACATATGTGGCAGTGTCTGACACACAGAAGAAGCTCAACTTTTGGTATACAAATAAATAATGGCAACGAGGAGCCAAAGAAGAACTTTCAATAGGGGAGCTAAACGGTCAAATGTGCATTTGAGTGAATTATGTCAGCCACATTTGGAAGATGGCAGATAGAAATGATAAGAGTGAAAGACTCTTGGAGGTTATTACAGTGGCAGGGGATAAATGGGACCTTACATGGAATGGGGTTACGATGAAGGAAAGGTAAGTGCAAAACAACTTTTAGAGGAAAATCAAGTGAAAATGGCAAATATAGAAGAGAGGAAGACTTAATATTTGGGGTCTCAAGTTGGATATATTTAATTCCAGATCTTAAAACCTTAATCAAAATTTAACTAACTGATTTGAGTACACAGTTAAAAGAATAAGTTCCTTACTTATTTTTACCTATTCAGGGACTTTTCACAACCCAATACACTAAGGTTAACAAGAATTAGCTATCAAATGCACAATGAAGAAAAAGACAAAAGAAAAAAAAACTATTGCTCCACTTTAATTGCTACATTATTAAATTAGGTATTGTGTGGGAAGTCCTTAGTCCAATGCTTGGCACACAGTGAACCCTAAATAAGTGGACACTGTTATCATAATTATTGTGTGGAAGGAAAGAATGGTAGTTTGTCATTAAGATCTTCACATACCCATGACTCTGGGAAATGTGCTAATGTACTCAGACATCAACTGTCTTTTCCAAAGGCAAAGTATACAAACACAAGAGAATAAAGATATCAGGCATTTAATATAGCTTAAGGTTAGCTAGATTATTCAATTTTGTAGGACTTTATAACATATTAGTTTTCTACTTAGCATTTCCTTCTTTACAAACATTTTTCTCTTATTTGATATCCACTAAGATATAAGCTAACTCTTACACTGAATGTGTTTGGCCATACATTTAATGATGAATAGTGCTGTTCAATAAAAGGTATTGTATAGTGTACAATAAACCAAAATAAAAAATATTCACTTGTCAATATGAATCTATAGGATAAAATGTCCAATGTTCCTTAGCTAGTAAGGCAATATGCTAATCATGAGTCAGATAGTAAACAAATGGGATAGCACTACTTAAATTCTGTGGAAAATATTCACATGGATTATTTGAAATTCTGTTCATAAACTATTATAAGACAGAATTATTAAATTATATGTTGATTCTGAAAAGAAACATAAAAATGAAATGATCACAGAATCAAAAAAAAGGTACTGTACGAATAGATATGTTCTTTGTCGATGCAGTCCAGTGAGGTAGGCAATAGCCACAAATGCCTATTGAATAGTTGAAATGTATCTTCCTTCCCTCGAACAGAGGATATTTATATTAAAATAATCTATAGCCAACTTATTCCTATACTTCAGTCTACAGTGACCACTACACATGACACAATAGCAAAATAAAGGCAATGTAAAAATCTCACCTTTTTTTTTTATAAAATAAGAGGCTCATTCATTTCATTCATATTTTCTAATTTGGAGAATATTATATTTTATTTGTGTGATGGTGAAAATAGTTGGTAATTAAATTGTAAAAGAAATCATTTGACTACATTGGTTTCCACTATCTTTTTAAGTCTACAGATCTGTAAATTCCAGAGTTGGCTAAAAAATCCAGTTTTTCTTTTCCCTCCTCTCCCTTGTCCAGTAACAGCTCCTGGTTTGCCCCTCTGCAAATTGACCCTCCTTTATGATAATGGATTTAAATCCTATTTTTTCATAAGGCACTTATAAAATCAACCAGCAAGACCTTTAGAAGGAATGCTGAACCATACTTATAAAGGACGTTAGAGAAATACTGCCATCTACTGAATAGATTAAGTGGAATGCCTTGTTTATTTCATTAAGAGAAAAAGAAAAAAATATACATACCCAAAGCTGTTAAAAAATTATTTATATCTAGTAAAAGGCATGTACCAAATCCCACAAATAAAAGTCCAAGAACCTGAAAAAATACAATACTTTTTAGCCATTGTCTAGAAAAATGCGTTATATTTTCATTAAAAAATTATGAAAATTCTTACCAAAAATGCTGCATTAATAAGATTAAGAAAGTATTTAAAAATTAATGTTTTGTTTTTCTTTACCATTCTGCTTTTCCCTGGAAATTGATGAACCTGAAAAGATAATCACACTTTTTACTATAAACATTCAACAAAATAGAATTTTAAAATTCTGCCTACTGAAGTCCTTTTTTTTCTTCTCAAACCAGTTGTCAGTATAACATTCCTGTGTCCAAATGTAAGCATGTACTGAAGGTACCTTGAGACTGTACCCATCTTTCTTTATCTGCATTTTTTGCAGCAGAGTCTGTGAAGGATGTCAACAGTACTTCACTGATCTTCCTGCAGCTTTCTGATATTTTATTATGCTTTCAATCTTCATACACCTTGCTCCATTTTCTGGAAGCTTTTTTAATCTTAGTCTAAGCTTTCCTTCACCTCTGCCTGTCCCTCTTTTTTCCAGAATAATGTAAGCTCTTCATTGAAGTCTCAGCTTAGAGGCCTTTCTCTAATCCAATTTATCTGTCTCTATTTTCTCATTCACCTCTTCTCTCATGTAGCATCAGAAGTATTTAAGTGGGAAGACAGGTTCTGATAAAATTATAAAGACCAAGCCTATCATATAGTAAGTACTCAACATATATGTTAAATCAAAAAAGCAGTTTGATATAAGGAAAATTACAATTGTTTAAATTAAAAATTAGTTTTCAGATAGTCAATTTTCCTAAATTCTTTGTGGAAAAATCAACACTCACCCTAGGGAGTTTTGATCATTTGTTTGTTAGACATGGAAGTTTTAAAATTTGGGTTATGTTTCTGGATTTTCTCTTTTTCTTCATTGTTTCAATTCTAGCTAGCACCATATTTTAAAAAGTTCTATATTTAATATATGCAGTACCTAACTGACATGATGGAAACAGATTTAATATGCTAATTTTAAACTATTTGTCCCTGATTAGTAAGGAACCAATCTGTCTGGCAAGTGGCAGGATGTACTGGAATGTGGAAAAATAGGAAATGCCCCGGTCAGATTCTACCAATTTCCCTCCCTACTTTGCCCTGAAGCCAAATGTCTCCTAAAAACTCCCAAGTTCTTCCTCCAAGTTCAGGAAGTGCCACCAGGCTTTTCTTCAACCTCTGCTTTGAACTAGGCTGCTATCATTTGGTTTTTTCAAATTTTGTCCTAAAGTCATTTCTGGATTTCTTCAATGCCTGGCATATTTTGACAGGGCACTCAGTTGGAAAGACTGCCTGATTTTTATTTTGTTTTCTCCCAAGATGCTGCAGATCTGTATTTCTGGCTTCAATTCTATTCACAGCAGTATGTGGGAAAATTGTGATCTTCTCCCCCAGTATGAACAAGAACTTGCCTGGCCTTTGTTCATCTGCAAACAAGAGAAAAAAGACAACTAGTGAACCAGAAAGCCCTGCAGTAACCCTCGTGTGAAACGTTAAAGGCATGGACTTGAGTTTTGATGTGGTAATAATTAGCCTGTTAGGTTGGGTCAAGCTGAACTACATTACCGAAAACTCTAATATAGAAATAAAGTTTATTCTCTCTCAGTCCAAGGTGGGTGATTCGTTCTCTTCTTTCTGTCCGAAGTTGTTTTTTTGTTTTGTTTTGTTTTGTTTTTGTTTTTGTTTTTTGGTGTGGTGCTGGGGCCTTGTGCTTGTGAGGCAGGTACTCTACCAACTGAGCTATATCCCCAACCCCTTCTTTCTCTTAGAAATTTTTGGGTACTCGAAGTTGGTTGACTATGTGGTTCCCCAATTTGCTCTAGGTACCATCTTTTATATAAGCACAAAGAAAAATAGTATGAGTAAATTAAGGCAAGCATTGTTTAAGCTACTGAGAAAAAGGTTGAACCCTCCCTTCTCATTTTTCCATTTGCATGGACTTAGTCACATGGTTATGTACATCCTGCTGTTGGTACAACCATAAACGTGCATGTCATGATGTGGATCTGGAATGTGCTCCCCAAAAGCTCATGATTTGAAAGTGTGAACCCCCAGGTAGCAAGATGCAGAGGAAAGGCTTTTAGGCAGTGATTAGGGCTCAGACCCCATTGGTGGATTAATCAATTTGTTGAATTAATAATTTGAATGGACTATGGGGTGGTGATTACAGGCAGGTGGTGTGTGGCTGGAGGAAGTTGGTCACTGGAAGCATGCTTTTGGTGTTTTTGTCTTATCCCTGGTGCCTCCTTTCACACACTCTTTTTCTCTCTCTGTTGCCCTTCTGCTATAATGTTCTGCCTTACCTCGTGCCCCAAGGAATGGAGCTAACTGGCTATGAACTGAATCCTCCCAAACTGCGAACTGAAATAAACCTTTCCTTTTCTAAGTTTTTCTTGTCAGGTAGTCTGACCACAGCAATGAAAAGCTGGCTATCACTGGGATAAAGAGAAAAGTGAATCAGCATGAACAAAGAGGGGGAAAGGGCAATTATAAAAGATAGAAAGATAAAAAGAAATTGAATACAGTTTTGATATGCTTTATTGTGGAAAATAAGCAAATACTATCAGGAATTCCTCTAGGAAGAGGAAATAAAGGAGTAATAATAATCATTGGAAACAGGAAAACTAGGAAATAATTTAGAAAAAAAATTCATAAATTTGGTATGTAACAATGAAGTCTGAAGTGATAGAGGGTATCTGCCTGGTTATAACCTTATAAGTACAGGAAATGAAATGCAAATAAGTGGTTAGCATAAGCTCTGCAGACTCAGGAGTCAACCTAGAGCCAAAGGAAGGTTACTGAATAAATGAGAAGAGAGATTGACAAATAGAAATGGGCAGAGGATTGGTAATAAAGAATAGCACAATTAACAATTTGAAATTTTTTAAAAGCATACTATCAGAAACTAAGAACATGAAGTATGATGTCTTGGAAGTCAATAGAGGAGAAAATTTCTAGAAGACTGTTACATGATATAAAAGTCAGTCAACATTGTAAATAGGATGTTCAAGGCATTTAAAAAATAGCAGTTCAGTTCAGAGTCAGAACACGACAATATGAGTACCTAAACGATGAACCAAGAAAGTCCATGGTGATGTTTACACAGTATGGTAAGAGATGGTCACGTGTTGATCTTTTCAGTCACAAGTTCCACATACTGGAAACAATGCAAATAAAGATACACAAGTCTATGTGGTTCTTATTCAAATATTGGCAGTGTGGGAATATCTACATTTGCTTTTGCTATAAAACATTTGTTCTAAACTTAATCAAGTAAAGTCTGGGCGTGGTACTTCTTTTGTTTAGATCCTGACTAGTTAGTTAATTAAAGGTCCATTAGCAAAGAACCTTTTTAACATTATAAATATCACAGGGATAGACAACTTAGGACAATACATCTATTCATAAGTGTTCCTTTTCACTCATTCAAGTGCCCAGAGATGAGGGCATAGAAGTGAATAAGTCAGAACATCTCAAAAAATTAAATATTAAAACTCTGGACAAATCTGAATTATGTGTTGGCATAGGGGACAGAGAATAAAAAAAAAAAACATGTTTCACAGAGAAGACCAATAAGAGATGATCTTTGAAGAATGATCAACAAGGTTCTAGTCAGTCAAAAGCAGGGTGGAGGTAGGAAATATTAAAGACAACACTATGCTCACAGTTTTACAGTGAGGTATGAGGGGCATAGATCAGAGTGGCAAGGATGAGAGATAAGGCTAGAGAAGTAGAATAATTAAATATTGTGATAAAGCATGCATGCATGTTTTGCAAGTTTGCTTTTTCTTTCTTTCTTTTTTTTTTGTTTTTGTTTTTGAAGGCAATTGAAGCCATAATTCGGGCATCAATCCAGAAGCCAAATTAGAAAAGAAACCCAACACAGGGAGATCATTTACAAAGCCAATGAGCTACTTCAGAAGAGATGAAATTGAACTGAAAAATGGCTAGGGTGGTAGAAAAAGTACCAGGATGTGAGATATTTAGTAGGAAGTAGAAATGCCAGTGTTGGAATGGTAGAAAGTATCAAATATGGAAATTGGACCCAAGTCTGCAGAGCCTAAATAATTAAGCTTTTAACATTATTTTATATCATACAATTTTATTGATTCACCTTACCACAATTTTATACATTGGGCATAATTAAGCTATTATCCCTAGTTTTGCCAATAATGAAAGAGACACGGGAAGGTAAACTTGTCTAAGGTTATCCAGTTAATAAGTGGCACAGATGAGATGCAAACCCAGAGGTATAAACTACTCTCTTGATAAGCTTCCCAAGTTCTAGTGTCATCATCTTCAAATGCAGATTATAACAGCAATCACCTCAAAGGAATGTTGTGAAGATTGTTGTGAGATAAATGAGATTGTTTGCAAAGTACTTTGTCCAATGAATGGCTAAATGAATCTTATCATGCCACATCTTATAACCAAACTAAGATTATACAAGGGAGTTGTATATGAGGGTGGAAAATGGGAAGGACACTATGGGAAAATGATGGACTCTCATTTCCTGTGAAGTAGCAGGTCATGTCAGGTGCAAGGAGGGAGCACAAAGAAGACCAGTGAAGGACCCTAAAGTGTTGGAAGTGTCATTCAGTGGAACAAGAGATGAAGAAGTTTAAGAATCCAATACTATGAGCCACATGTTATTCAATAATCACCTGTATCAAGAAAACGAATCAAAGAAATATTTACTTTGTAGCTATTTTGAGCAGTCCAGGGATATTTAAATCATATCATTGCAATATCAAGAAAAAATAGTTATTGAAAAATGCTATTAAATTAAGATGGTTCCACTATTCAGTTAACATTTTCAAAAATTCTTGTCAGATCACAGGAACAAACAGTTCTTTCTCATTCTTTCATTCCCTCAATACATTTTATTATGTGCAATCTAAAGGAAATACGTGTTAGGCCAACAGGCTGTACATCAACCAGACCTGGGAATAAGTTTCAAAATCGAAATGATATAAAATCACTTATTCAAATGGAAAAAAGAAAAACTTCACTCAGGGAAACAGGTCATGGGCAAACTAACATACTCAATTTAAGACTATAATTTCTAGAAGATTGTAATTAACCATACTTCTCCCAAACACTACACTGTTGAAAAGCAACAGATTTAAGTTAAATTTGTTTATAATTTCTCACTCAGATAATTGCAGAATTTTGTTTCTTTTTGATTATAAATATTGTAGTTCAATTATGACTGAGTTATAGAGTTTAGTTTTTTTGTAGTAAAAATAAAAACATGAGATGATAAATATCCCTTACCATGGATTAATTTATCATCAGAAGAACTTTCTATATTTTTATTATCAATTAGTTTGACAAGGTTAAATATTATTTTCAAAATCAGTTGATTCCTAAAGTTAATTATTTAAATTAATCTTTAAAACTGATTATTGGAGGATTTGGTAATTTTTAGGAAAATCTGCATGATTTGATAATCACAAAATCAATGTCAAGATTTTTGCATGTGAACCACAATATGATAGTCTAAGTAATTTGAATGAAAATTTTAGTAGTCTTTAAATCAGAAATAAAATTAAACTAAACAATCTAAAACTAACATTGATTTTGATAATGAAAATACCTTTAATTAGCTCTGAAGTCAGGTATTGTTTTTTTTAATCCTTATTGTTCTTGAAAGAGGTACTAATGTGTGTTTTGAATATAAAATGTTTTCTAATTTCTCCCTCTATTTTATTAGTGTTATGTTGGTGCAACTCAAGTTTATCGTTACCAGGAAATATAACTTATTTTCTTTCAGAGGCTAAATGAAATATTTGCTTTCAGAGTATTATATGACATCTTTTACAAGTATGTTTAGCTACTTCCTCTTGAAATTTAATATCTTCTTTACAAAATTTTAAAAAGTCAAATCAGAAATTAATTAAAATACGATTTCACATTTTGTAAATTAAATATTGTTCCATGAAAGAAACTGATGTATTTTTTAAGTTAAAATTAAACGCATGACACATCCTTAGAACTTCAGATTTTATACTGAAATAGCAGTTTTCTCTCAATACTTTTACAGTAAAAGAATTCTGGCAAGAACTTTTCAAAGTTCTCCCTCAACACACTCTTCCAATAGAGGTGTTTGGTGGGCATTGATTGATTTTAATCCCCCTCCAAAAAACAAAACAAACAACAAAAAGCTGTTGTCAAGAAAATCAAACAATTTATTGGCTTCTCCTCCATACGGCCAGGTCCAACAAATCAGTATTCAGGATTAGGATTTTGTGGACTGAACAATTGATATATAAGCAACTCAACATTCACTAGATGTAACTATGAATATACATAGTTAAGAAACAACTGAAAGGCCACGTTATCACTACTTGAATAATTATAGAAAAATGTTATTTCTTCATTCAATATTTTCCAAAATTATTTAAACATTAAGCTATACCTGAAAGGGAGACTAAAATCCTCATCCAGCTACTGAACTGCAGAGCTCGCTCCAATTTAGAATCGAGGTTGTTTGTCCTTGTGGGGCACCTGTAATGAAAAGGTGCTCCTCTTTGGGGATTGGCTGTTGCCGTGGTTACCATTTGTTTAGAGGATCTGGGCGCTGTTCTGCAAGCAAACCTAGGGATTTCGCGGCTGGTGGGTGAGCCAGACCCTTCAATGCCGGGATTTGGGTTCGGGGAGTCAAGGTCGAGCTGTGGGAGCGCAGATCGAGCCGTATCCCTGCCGCCAGGGCCAGGCTTCCAGGAAAGGGAGAAACCGCGCGCCCAGGGGATGGCTGCGCGTATCCCCCAGCCTCCAGGCTCCTTTCAGTTCTGAAAATTTCGTAACTCTTAGAACTTTAAGATCCAGCCTGACCACCTAGGGAGCCTTTGATGGTTACTCCCTACTTCCCTTTCCCCACCTCCTAAAATACACCAACTGCCAGTTCTTTTCCTTCTTTCCTCTCTTTCCCTTGCTTTCATTATTCCCCACAGAAATTATTTTTGTTAACTTTATGAAGTAGATTTCCCTTCCTTTTCTTTAGAGATCGAAGAGTAGAGTTACTTAAGCTTTGTCACTTTGGCAGTTTCGCCAGCTCCAAGTGATTCATTATCAACTTGAAATAGTTTGCCGTGGCCAGTTTACTATGGGACTCGTCTAAGGCCGGCAGTCTTGACCCAGAAGGAAACCACTAGCTGCAGGTCTGTGTTGCAGGAGTGAAATGTAGCCAGTACAAATTGAGAAGTGTTGTAGGTGTAAAATACACACCTGATTTCAAAGAATTGGTGTGCAGAACAACAATGTAAAA